>NIVC01002906.1:0-130559 GCA_002269645.1 Macrostomum lignano
AAACAAAAGGTTTGGGTCCAATGGAAAGTCGAGGGTTGCTCATTCTGTGGTAAGAACACAAGAAAGGTTCATGCCCTGCATATCAAGACGTTGCAGAAAGCAAAACCACTTCAGCAACGTTTTCGGAAATAAGACCGTAAGAGCCTTGGATTGAAATACAAATGAAAGCTCAGAATCTGATCGTCAAGATTCGTGGTCATGTCAGCATCTCTGCGACTGGGTGGCAACGACAGAGACAGTAGAACAACTGTTGGTATCAAAATCGAAGGTCAGCTGGTGAATTGCAAATGCGACACAGGAGTGGACGCAAATGTACTCCCTGAACATCTGCTTAGGCGGATTGCACCAAACACTTCGATACAAGCAACGTCTTGCAGACTCTTTTGCTATAAAAGGTCGCGCCTAACAGTCGCAGGGAAGGTACAATTGAAACTGGAATATGAAGGAGTCAAGCATGAAAATGAATTATTGTGATTAAATCATTCCAATGGAAAACTGCAGAAGAGATAGGCCTGGTGAAATTCAACTTCGGAGTTTCTGTTCAACTGAAGGGTTTAAGTCCACGTGGACAGATGAAAGATTTCTTCGAGAGTATCCTGATGTTTTTGAAGGAACAGGTTGCTTACCTGGGAGTTATCACATCAGCCTGCACGATGACAAAGAATCTTGGACAGATCGCCCTCAAAGAATCCTGTTTGCAGCAATGCAACCTTTGAAGGCTGAATTAGATCGCCTAGTTTCGGATGGACTCATCACCAAGTGTGATGAGCCCACAAAGTACATTTTCAAATGTGGTCGTCGTCTGGAAGGCAGACAAGACTATACGTCTTTGCCTAGACCCTCAGCATCTGAATGCCAACATAATGAGAGAGCAGTATCAGATACCGTCTTATGACGAAATTATTGCAGAAATCAGAAACGCTGCTCTGTTCTCAACTTTTGATGCGACTGCGAGTTTTCACCAGATGCATTGGATTATGAAAGTTCGTTGATGATGTGCTTTCACACACCTTTTGGACAATATCGTTGGCTGAGAATGCCCTATGGAATTTGTTCCGCATCGGAAGTCTACCAGAAGCGAGTTTGGGAGGAGATCTCGGACAAGATCAGAAACTGCAACAATTTTTATTGACGACTTCATTGTTTGGGGCAAGACTGTTGAAGAACACGATGAAGCTGTGAAGCAGCTTTATGGAAATGTGCCGTGCGAAGAATTTGCGCCTGAATTATAAAAAGCGGAAAGTCGGATTGAAGGAGTTGAAATTCCTCGCAACATACTTTCACACACTGGAATTAAAGTCAACCAGACAAAGTAAAAGCAATGCGCGATATGCCCCGCCAGATACTCAATCCGGCAATGAGAGAAAGCAGCAACTTATGCGATTTCTAGGATGTGCAAATTTTTTGTCCAAATTCATTTCGGATCTGTCATCTAAGGCAGCACCGCTACGCACATTGCTGATGAAGAATGCTCAGTGGAACTGGACAAATGAACACGAAAAAGCGTACAAATCAATTTTGCAGAGTCTTTGCGCGCACCAGTCTTAGCTCGCTATAACCCGAATGCACCACTTACTCTGTCAGTCGATGCTAGTCAACACGGTCTCGGAGCAACTATCCTGCAAGATGGACACCGCTGAGAATACGCTTCGTCATCACTGACGCCATCCCAAATGGAAGTATGCTCAGATTGAAAAGGAACTTTTGGCTATTGTGTTTGGCTGCAAGCGATTCCACCAGTACGTCTGGGGACACAAGGTAACCGGTCGAGAGCGACCACAAGCCGCAGAGAACATCTTCCAGAAGCCAATTTCAACTCTTACAGCAAGATTGCAGAGACTGATGCTACTAGTTCAGAAGTACGACCTGCACATTATATACGTTCCCGGTAAAGACTTGCAAATTCCAGACACTCTAAGCCACACTTTCTTAAAGAACGTACATGCTCTAAACAACTCGAAGATGACATCGAAGGTCACGTGCTTGGTGTTAGAATGTTGGTTGGATTCCCAGAACTGATGCAGAAACTGGAAAATGAATGGCAAAGGACTCAACACTGCCAACAACTCGCTGAGATCATCGGTGTTGGTTGGCCTCACCACAGAAGCCAGCTTCGTGACTGAGTTCTGGAACGTCAGACATGATCTGACTACGCATGGCAATCTGATCTGGATGAAGAACGAATAGTCGTTCCAAACTCAATGAGAATGGGACAGAACTGCATACTGGACACCCTGGAATTGTGAAGGCAAGCTTAAAGGCGTCAGAGAGCGCTACTGGCCTGGAATTAGAGTGATATTCTGACTTCAGCGTGCATTGCTGCCAGGAAAGCCAAGAAAGCCACGAAGGAACCAATGGTGGCCTCAGTGCCTACCGGACTACCCATTTCAGGAATGTGGCACGGATATTTTCCATATTGACGGGAAGAATTTCCTGATATATGTTGATAAATACAGTCGGATGATCGAATACGCTAGGATCAACAATACTTCAGCTGCCTCTGTGATTCCCCAACTAAAGAAGTATTACCAGACCTATGGAGTTTGCGAGATTTTAAGATCTGACAATGGACCTCCATTCTCGGGAAGAGAATTTGGTCGTTTCGCGAAAGAGTACAGCTTCAAGCATGCTACATCATCGCCGAAGTACAGCCAGTCCAACAGATTAGCGGAAAGAGGTGTTCAACAATCAAGAATATTTTAAAGAAGGTTCTGAAGAGCAATGAAGGTGAGCACATGGCACTGCTACATTACAAGAACACTCCTATCGAGCATGGAATGCCATCACCCACTGAGCTAGTCTTTGGACACAAACTACGCTATGATTTGCCGATCCCAAAAGCAGATCTAATTCCTAGACAGGTCATGTCCAGGAAAGTACTGCAGAAGCTAAAGGACCAGCAGAACAAGGCTGAAGAATATTACAACCATGGATCTAAGGAGAGGAGAGAATTTGGTTGTGGAGAAAAGGCTTGGATGCAAGAATCAACACGACAATGGCAGCCAGCAGAAGTGCACATGAGAGTGAATGACCATTCTTCTTATATAGTTCGCGATGAACAAGGAAAGCTACTACGTCGGAACAAAACGTTTTTGACTCAACAGACTGGAGCAGCAGAAGAAATCGCTGTTCCACAAAGAGAAACCCTTGAAGACGCATTCAGAAAGGAAACTACCGCACCACTGAAAGCTTTTCAAAGTCAACCGGATAAGCACAAAGCAGTGGAGGAAAATATAGGCAGCAAACCATCAGCACAAGCACCTAATGCACAACAATGTCAGTCACCTAAGATGACAAATGGCTATACAACACGGAGTGGACGTGTGATGAAAGCTAGTCGTGCGATTTCAGGCACATTGACTAATGAAAAGGTGTTAGTGTAGAACAGAACTTCCGAAAGAGGATTTATTTTACTTACACATAGGAATCCCTCTGAAGAAGGGAGATGTTAGTTATGATAGACTCATTATCTGTGTGTTTGATTTATTTCTATGGACACGACTAATAAACGAGTGTTAAAGAGCACTTATAACTACACAGCTGCTCTATATCCATACAAGCATCTGAAACATAAGACTTCTGTGTCGCAACACAACACTTCTTACTAATGATCAAACTTTAATAATGAATTAAAATTTGAAATTTATTGCTCTCACATAAGCTTGATTGCTCTGATTCACTTCTTTAACAATCTTTCGTAACTTTCTACTGCACCTGCTAATGCTATTGGATTTTATTATTAACTAATTAGCTTAAAGTTTCAAATAAATAAGTTACTCTTTTTACCATATGCTTAATTTTAGTATTATTAGTAGTATTATACATACAAGTTTTTTTAATTGTAATACAATTACAATAATACAATAATACAATAATAATACAATCCTTTAAATGACTTCTATGTTTTGCTTAAAAGATGGAAAAGCAAAGACAGTGTATTATGAAGTTGGTTTGGAAAAAAAGTGCAAGATTTGTGTATTTCTGTGTTAACTTTAATGATTAATGCTTATTAATGATTATCAGTTAACTAATATTTTTTTCTTTAATGCTAACACTTTTACAGAAGTTAAGATTTTTATTAACAGTGCCCAACACTGCATACATGTAAGTCACAATTGGACAGAATATTAGTCCTATGATTACTCTTAGCCAATAATGACTTACATGTGTATCTTCCAATAGAAATGGCCAAGTGATTCCCAAGGTTTCAAATATATAGTCAAATTGCACAAAAATAGATGGGCATAAGAAAGAAAAATGGGATTCATAGGAAAATAATAGTTGATTAATAATAATTACTATAATAATGCTATAACAATGCAAACAATGCTAAAAAAGACAATTAAAGACAATTAAAATGTGTCAAAAGTTAGTGCTAGCAAAAAATGTTGGTAGATAATTTTGATACTAAATTATGATTTATAATAAAAAAAGAAATTATTTTTAGCTTTTTTGACTTAATAGGTTTTTTAAAGGATGTACTTTCTCTTTTCTTTAAACATTAAAACACTAGCAATCTTTGAATAATTAATAATACAGATATAAATATTACATTACAAGTTTCCTAAAATGGATATATAATATTATTATTGCTTTACCATATATTATCAATACTATTGAAATAAATTCAAATATATATTAGGCACATCTTTTACTATTTCTATAAAATATCTAGTATAGAATTTTCTTATTTTATTACAGACTCTACAGTTGCAAACCAATATTACAAGTCATAACTATCTTTTTGTATATAATCATTAAATGCATTTTAAATTTTGAAAAATTAATAAATGTTCCATATTTTAGGAACGAAAAATTTCTCTATGCTACATATGCCATTAGCTAAGCAAAATACCATGACCATCTCTGACGTAATAAAGTGCTGCAATAAGGGTCTTTGGCCAAACATCCATGACCTACTGACAATCTTTCTTACCATCCCAGTGACAAGTGAGGGTTTCACGACAGATATTCAGACAGATATTCAAAATGATCGTCTGTAACTTTTAAACAAAAGTGACCCACTTCAACCATGTTTTTAATATATTTACGCAAGTGTTGGGCATCAAATAAGCTTTAATTTATTTACTGAAGTAAAAATCTTTCTGACATACATTGATTTAAAAATTGCTTAGCAACACTCTGATTAGACATCGCTTTACCATTGACTGAAATTGTTTTGATTGTAGCAGCCTAAAAGCAGATACTGGATTAAAAAATGCAGTACTTTTTTTTGGTCACTTTTGTTTAAAGTTACAGACAATCATTTTGAATGTCTGTCTGAATATCTGTTGTGAAACCCTCACTTGTCACTGGATGGTAAGAAAGCTTCAATTTACTCTTTACGCATATCTCAGCTTTAAAATGACACCTTAGGCATTGCAAAAGACAGCTTTGATGCTGAGATATTTGACACTAAACATTGCTTTGTGCAAACTGACATTCGGATATTTCACTGATTTTTATCGATATTTGTGCAGCTACCATTCCTTGTTTTTCATCAGAATCTCGTCAAATTCTAGTCATGTCTATACACATGTCTCAGCTTTAAAATGATACCTTAGGCATTGCAAAAGACAGCTTTGATGCTGATATATTTGACACTAAACATTGCTTTGCTCAAACTCACATTAGGAAACTTCACTCAATATTTGTTCAGACTATTGTTCTCCATTTATTAACCATCACATAAAGCCTTGCTAACATACAATACAAGTGTATTGTGGAATGCTTAAGAAAATTATTTTTTGATTTTGTAAATTGTGTAGTATTGTGATCCAAACATTATTCGGTATTATTATTATGATTATTATTAATATTTAAGCAATTTTGCAATTAAGCAAATTAGCAGTGTTGGGCAAGTTACTCAAAAAAAGTAACTTGCGTTACTGTAACTTAAGTTACCACTTTTTAAAAAGTAACTTACGTTAGCCTAGTAACTTTGAACAAAAACCCGGTAACTTTTAAGTTACTTCGTTACTTACTTCCGTTACCTATGTTATAAACAAAATTTTCTGCTTTTTTAACATTGCAAATGTGCTGGAACAGCACAAATGATCGCGAAAGCCAGAAGGAAAAATACAACAAAATTAATTTCAGTAACTGTATTAAATTTTAATCACTTTAGGCCCTTTCCGTAAAAAGAAGAGAAGCTGAAGGTCAGAAACGTTAAAGGCAAAACGCAATTTAATTTTTAATAACATTATAAGTTATAATACACAAGGACAACTTAACGTAACTTCAGTTGTCCTTGATAATACATCGCTCGTAATAAGTACCTGGCTTTACTCCACTCTACAGTCTGCTTTACTAGTCTTTTTATTTTCAATTATTTGAAATTTTTTTCAATTTTTTCAATTATTTTTCAATTCATTAATATTAAATTATTGTGCAGTGCAGTGCAGTGCCAGTGGACTTTAGTGGTGTAGCCAGGGAGGCCGCCTTAACAATCGTTGGGCGGCAACTTCACCCCACCTGCAAGACACCCCACCAGGGGGGGGTGGGTTGGGCGTGGCGGGTGCATGAGGCATGGCCAGCCAGGTCAACCCGCCCCCCCCCAATTAAAATTCCTGGCTACGTCGATCACTGAGTGGATTTGTGGAGACTACAGATGAATTTCTTTCTTTGGTTGTTTGTTTCTAAGAACTAAACAAAATATTTTTATTAACTTAAAAACGAAAAGCAAAAATATTTTACCGAAAATAACAAAGTAAAAACATGTTTCAAGTATTTCTTTATTAATTACAGCGTAATACCGTATGATATTATTCACTTAGTTTTGAATTTAAGAATGAAAAATGCTAAAAATGTGACAACTGGCGTAATAGCTAAGCATATCAGTTTTAAATTTAAATATTGCGATTGTTGCAAAGTAACTGTAACGGACTTCCGAAATTTGAGTAACTTACCGTTACTCCGTTACCAAAATAGGAAAGTAACTTGCGTAAGGAACGCTTTACGAAAAAGTAACTTGCGTTACCATTTACAAGTTACTCGGTAACGGAAGTGCCCAACACTGCAAATTAGGCACATTGTTAGGGCATTAGGAAAAAGATTATTATAAGTACAAGCACAGTGGCTTCTATGATCTGCATTTCCAAGTTTACTTGTCAATGGCACAGCACGTTGCACACACGTTGACATTCTTGCCTCTGTTCTAACAGATTTTGTAGTGCCAAAAGAGGCATGATGGACACTTGATCTGTAGGATGCAGAAAAGTTAATGCTGCATAATGAACAAGTTTCTTGTATTCTCCTATATTTTGTTGAACCGCAAAGTGCTGAAAAGTCATGATTGGTTGCCATATATACAAATGTACACTCACTGACTCACTGACTGAGGTACGATCTATGCAAGATAAAGGCAGGAATCTTTAAAAATTAAATACTAAAGACAGTTTAAGAGAAGTCCAGGTTTAAAAATAGAAGCGATCAATAAAATCGATAAAATAATTGCCTTAAGCATTCTACAATACACTTGTACATTAACAAGGCTCCATGTGATGGTTAATAAATGGAGAAGTAGGCAAATGTCTAAACAAATATTGAATAAAAATCAGTGAAGTTTCCAAATGTGAGTTTGAGCAAAGCAATGTTTAGTGCCAAATATCTCAGCATCAAAGCTGTCTTTTGCAACACCTAGGGTGTCATTTTAAAGCTGAGACATGCGTATAGACATGACTAGAATTTGATAAGATTCTGATGAAAAACAAGGACATGGCAGCTGCATAAATATCGATAAAAAATCTGTGAAATTTCTAAATGTCAGTTTGCACAAACCAATGTTTAATGTTGAACATCTCAGCATCAAAGCTGTCTTTTGCAATGCCTAAGGTGTCATTTTAAAGCTAAGACATGCATAAAAAGTAAATTGAAGCATTTTTAATCCAGTATCTGCTTTTAGGCTGCTATGATTGAAACAATTTCAGTCAATGGTAAAGCAATGTCTAATCAGAGTGATGCTAAGCAATTTTTAAATCAATGTATCTCGGAAAGATTTTTACTTCAATAAATAAATTAAAGCTTATTTGACGCGCAACACTTGCATAAATATATTCCAAAAACATGGTTGAAGTGGGTCAATTTTGAGAATTGTTTTGAATGTCTGTCTAAATATCTGTCGTAAAACCCTCACATCCCAGTAACAACCTACACAGTTGAAAGATCATTTAGTGTGCTTTGTCTTTTGAAGACGCATACTAGGTCAAAAATAGATGAGAGCCAGCTAAATAGACTTGCAATGCTGTCAGTGCACAAAGACATTCAACTACCATACAAGCATGTGGTTGAAGAATATTCATAGCATTTCAACATGTGCCTGCAGCTGTTATAATTGTGAGCCATTTACTTTTACTATATCAGACTGCTATGAGTCTTCTATTGTAATTCCTTTAAGTGTAGTCACTCATTGTTATTTTATTTTGCATATATTGCACAAAAAATAGAATGGTTCTGACTATGGAAAGCATAGTGCATGCTAGTGCAGGACAAAAAGATTTTCATTTACTTAAGCATTTAGTAAAAATTTTTTTTCTAATTTTTTATTAAATTGTGAATTTGAATAGGTATTTTCATAGAATTTGAAACTTGACTGGCCGTTCAATGCTACCAAGCAACTACATATTTGATTTATGGCGCTTAATTTTCCTGTGACCTGCCTAGGCCCTATTGGGCCAGCAAATATAAGTAGCAGCAGCTACTCATATCCCTGCATCCCCCTGTGAGAAATTCAAATTCCTGGCTACACCCCTGGCCACATTCACATTTTTGTGCTTGAATTCTGTTCCTATATGTAATATATATAATCCTTTAGAAGTAATTCACAGATTTATTCATTAGACCAAATCTTCACTAGGCCTAACTAACATTGTATAATTTGTATTGAGGGTTAGATAGAATAAAAAGCTAAAATGTGCAGAAAAAAAAAACACTTTTGTGGACTCAGGATCAATATATAGTATGCTATATTATGGTACTATGCAATTTTATTCCTACCTGACTTAGATTTGTGATTCCCAGAAGAAAGCATATCGAATCAAGTATGTTAGACTTTCCACTGCCATTCAAGCCAGTAATGGCGTTAAATTGTGGATCAAACACACCAACTTCAGTGCGCGTTGCATAGGATTTGAAACCCTCAATAACGATTTTCTTAATATGCATTAGGATAAGAGTTGAAATTGCAAAATCGGTTCCAAAAAATTCTACATAAATCTTTTTGAATCCTTAATGCTTAATCGAATTTCCAATGTGCATTTCATTTAAACGTGTGCGTTTTTTCGTAGAACACCTTTATAAGCTTTAACAAGACGTTATTTTTTATTTTCTACTAAATAACAACTTTTAAAAATGAATTGCAAAAACTGCTATTTTAATCTTAAAAATTAGACTTGGTTTGCATGCCAGACAATCGATATTAATTTAAATAAATGAATAAAATAATTTCAGGTTGATTTTAAAAACCGTATTATTAGAATTAGAATATTACCCGGCCGTCGTCCACAATACCGTTGACGCCTGACGGACGGAATGATGACGAAATTATCCAAATGTATTTTAAATGTGATGACTTAGAATGCCAAAAAGGGCATGCATTTAGGCTTGAGTTGGCTTACTAAGCCGTTTTTTGTGCATTTTCGGCTTTCTAAGCCGTATAGAATTGCGAAACCGTTTCACAAAAGGCAAATTTTTATGCCGAAATTTCCTGGAATTGTTGAGTCGGGTCATTATTATATGGGACTTCACTTATGTCATGGTCACATATACAACATAAAATAGCCTTCATAAAATTTAGGTCTATATATGATCACATCCACGTGTAATATTGTAATATAAGCCACCTGGGGACATTTTCCATGGGATTTTGGCTTTTGGTTTGTGTTAGACCTTATCATATGGCATCTAACTTAAGATTTTTCAATCAGAGACGAGAGTAGTAGATAGAATTCATTACAAAATTGTAGGCTCAGCTCCTAGTCATATGGTCTTTTTGGAGAATAATAGAATTGCCATTTTATTAAATTTTCTTGATTTTGTCCAAAGCAAATTCTAGGCTAGGCTAGGCCTAGCATATTTTGCTCTTTGATTATATATTTTTTTTCTGAGTTCTGAGTTATATAGGGCCTAGCTCATTTAGCTCATTCTATCAATAAATCTTTGCATATTTTTACAAAATTTATCTAAGTCCTTATCATTTTAGCCTTTCTAAGCCAATAAGATTTTGGCAGTTGTTATTGTTACACTGACCATATAAATAGCAAGACGGTTATTTTTATGGTCATCACTTAAAACAAATACCATCTAAGTGAAGTGACCAACTTGCTATGCAAATACTAAGATGGTTAAGTTTAAAAAATAGGCAATGACCGGACAAATAGCCTTTTTACTATTTGTCTAGTTAAATTACTAACTGTTTAAATTGCTATTTGTTTCATGATGAATATTCTAGATTTTTAAGACCTTTTCATATATACTGATTAATATTTTGTTGTATAGTAGTGTACATATAAGAAAGCAGTGTATTCAATTCAGCATAATTTGGTGTATAAGACATTACTAGTATAACAACATAATAATCAAGATACGTCAAGAGGGCGTCCGGAAAGTAGTGTTACTTTTGCTTGGTGTGGACGTATGGACAGTCACACTTGCATGTGCTTGGTGTCATTTGAAAGCGGCAAGTCTCTTCTTTAAAATGACACCAATTGCAAGAGATTTGAATCTGTGCTTCAAGAGATATGGACGATTAAGTAGAGAAAGGTCAGTCATAGACTTACAGAACCTCAAAAATGTCAACAGAAAACTTTCATCACGAGCGTAATTATTCCAGAAAAAAACAAAAAACACAACAGTACAGTACAGAAGCCCTCAGATCCCCTGACGGTCCAAACCATTGACTCCTGCACCCATGTCTCGTTGCCAGTTACGATCAGCTCTCGAAAGGCTTCCCATCCTCCATGTTGATTGACCAGCTCCAGGTTATTCACACATTTCTGCTTGCAATCCAGCTTCATGACCTCAGTGAGCAATCGTGGTACCCAACAGGCACTCAGCTTGACGTGATTCATCTTCGGCAGGCACTCGTGAACTGTCGACTTCGGGCAATCCAATCGATCGGCCATTTCACGAATGCTCTGGTGGCAGTCTTCATCAATCAAGTCGAGAATGCGATCCGTCAGGCTGCTGCTGTCGCGAATTGCAGGGCGTCCGGACCTTGGCATGTTGCTCGCGTCAGTTCTTCCAGCCTGAAACTCGCCCACCCACCTGCTTACTGTCATCTTGCTGACAGCATGATCGCCATGAGCTGTGCAAAGTTGCCTGTGGATGTCAGCCAATTTGGTTCTGGAGCTCCAAAGTGTAAAGATGGCATGTCACTGCCCAGTCTTTGAATGCACATCCATTTGCAGTTCACAATTGAAAATTGAATGTCAATAAACTTTTCAGGCCTAGCAGAATCAGTTTTACAAGTCTCGTAGTTTTCTGAGACAGCCCCTCTTGTTCACTGCATCACATTTGGCCATAGACAGCCCATGATTACGAAAAAATCGATAAACCCGTAAAAGTTTCTGTTGACATTTTTGAGGTTCTGTAAGTCCATGACTGACCTTTCTCTACTTAATCGTCCATATCTCTTGAAGCACAGATTTAAATCTCTTGCAATTGGTGTCATTTTAAAAAAGAGACTTGCCGCTTTCAAATGACACCAAGCACATGCAAGTGTGACTGTCCATACGTCCACACCAAGCAAAAGTAACACTACTTTCTGGACGCCCCTCGTACAAATAAGAAGTCTTTGAAGTCTAAGAATATTCATCTTTGTAGTTTCTATAAAATAGATATTTTAGCATTATCAATTTAACCGGTCAAATAATAAAAAGCCTATTTGTCTGGTATTAACCAGATGAATAGGAAAGCATGGCCATTATCCAGTAACGAGACAAATTAACACATCACTATTTGTCTGGTCACCAGACAAATAACAACTGCCTAAAAATAAAGAAACATGTTATTGATAAATACAATAATATATTCTAATGGTTCTTGTCATAGTAGCTTACTTTAGGTAATTGTTAACTATTACATTGTAATTTAACTGAAATTTCTTCCACATGACTATAAAAATAGCCATTTTGCTTCTTATCTATGGGACTATAAAAACAACAGTTTTGCTATTGTATTGATATGATTAGGCCTACATTTAGTAAAGACCAAAGGCCCAGGCAATATCTTATGTATTAACCATAAAAATAACCATTTTGTTGTTTATATTGTTACTATAACAATAACAATTGCCTAAGATTTTGTTGTCAATTGTCATTATGCTAAATATTATCTTTATTTACAAATATTAGAAATATAGATTCCTAGAATTAATTTATTATTTTTGTTTATTCTTAATTTTTCTTATTTTTTATTTTATAGTTATTGCCAATAAAAGCATTTAAAGCTAAGCCTTAAAATGGCCTTTTTTAAACTTTATTGAAGTCCAACTTTGTATTTGTAATTTTTCATCAAAATAACTTATATTTATTAGGTCAAAAATAGAAAGTGTTTGTATATTTATGCATTATATTTATATATACTACTAGTATCAATCAGTATAGATTATTCAATGGATTATATTTTAAAATAAAATACTATATCTTATAATAAGCCTTTTTAGGTATTGATATAGTTTTTATTAAATGTCAAAGTATTATTAGAATTTTTAAGAAAATATTATGGCATAAGATATATTTTCTAAACTAATCTTCTATTCTTTCATGATAAAATATATAATCTATAGATCATATAAATTCCAAAATGTCAATTAATTAACAATAACAATTGTGGATATATAGATTTTAACCTCAAATACAAAGTCTAAGGTGCTAATTAAGTGCTTAAAACTATATAGACTTTTATAGTGACATTATGCCTTTAAATAAAAGACATTGTCATAGACTATAGTCCCATACACCATGTATACACTATTTATATCGATCTTTAATAAGTCATGAATGCACAAAATTTATGCTTTTATCAAGCATGAAACTGGGTCTGTATTCTAGACTGCATCCTGAGGCCGAGTCTAGCATATTTGAAGTGTTTTATGAACTGCATAGGTAAGTATTTTATATCACAGAATAATGTATTGTATATTCTATGATTTTACATAATGTTAGAGTTTTTTATAATCAAATACAAGGACTTAATTACAAATAATAAATATTATAATACTCAAACCCAAAATTTTAGGAGTATTTATATTTAAATCTTGTATCTTGTGATGAATCCTAAGAATCCTTAAATCCCAAAATCCAAATCATTGGAATACATGGATTCAAATCCCAAATCATAAAATTCCATGGGCTCAAATCCCAAAGCATCAAAATCCATGAACTCAAATCTGAAATCACCAAATTACATGGACTCAAATCCGAAATCACCAAAATCCCTGGTCTCAAATCCCAAATCACCAAAATCCCTGGACTCAAATCCCAAATCACCAAAATCCCTGGTCTCAAATCCCAAATCACCAAAATCCCTGGACTCAAATCCCAAATCACCGAAATCCCTCTAGACTCAAATCTTCAAATCATTAAAATCCCTAGACTCGAATCCCAAATCACCAAAATCCCTAGCCTCGACTCAAATCCCAAGACTGAAATTTCAATCAAATGAAAAGCCAGCATTATAGATAACACTCACACCTGTTTGATTCAGGTATGCAGACCTAGACGAGACCATCCCCGTGTTCAGCTACTGGACCGTCGCCAACCGCGATAACTCCAACCTCGTGGCGGAATGGGAGAAAAAGATTGGGGAATACGCCATGCCTCCATCGCTGCGCTGCCGGGATCGCTGCGACAGCGCCTGCGCCGCTTTCACCGATTTGGACTCGCGGCTGACCTTCCTGTTCGCCAGCTATTATCGAACTAACGGCGGCCTTCGCTGCCTGTTGTTCGTTTCTAAGAATCCTTGGTTCGAAGTGTTCGCCGAGCTGCTTAATAGCCTGGCACAGTTACTGCTGGGTGAGTATTAAAGTATATTGGTATGCATTTCTTTGATCCAGGATTTCAGGGATTGTGATCTCGAATCATGGGAGTTCAGGGACTCTGATCCCGAGTCATGGGATTTCAGGGACTCTGATCCCGAATCATGGGATTTCAGGGACTGATCCCGAATCATGGGATTTATGGGGTTCTGATCCCGAATCATGGGATTTATGGGGTTCTGATCCCAAATCATGGGATTTATGGGGTTCTGATCCCTAATCATGGGATTTATGGGGTTCTGATCCCAAATCATGGGATTTATGGGGTTCTGATCCCAAATCATGGGATTTATGGGGTTCTGATCCCAAATCATGGGGTTCTGATCCCGAATCATGGGATTCATGGGGTTCTGATCCCAAATCATAAGATTTATGGGGTTCTGATCCCGAATCATGGGATTTATGGGGTTCTGATCCCAAATCATGGGGTTCTGATCCCGAATCATGGGATTCATGGGGTTCTGATCCCAAATCATGGGATTTATGGGGTTCTGATCCCAAATCATGGGATTTATAGGGTTCTGATCCCAAATCATGGGGTTTTTGGGGTTCTGATCCCAAATCATGGGATTTATGGGGTTCTGATCCCAAATCATGGGATTTATGGGGTTCTGATCCCAAATCATGGGATTTATGGGGTTCTGATCCCAAATCATGGGATTTATGGGGTTCTGATCCCAAATCATGGGATTTATGGGGTTCTGATCCCAAATCATGGGATTTTTGGGGTTCTGATCCCAAATCATGGGATTTTTGGGGTTCTGATCCCTAATCATGGGATTTATGGGGTTCTGATCCCAAATCATGGGATTTATGGGGTTCTGATCCCAAATCATGGGGTTCTGATCCCGAATCATGGGATTCATGGGGTTCTGATCCCAAATCATGGGATTCATGGGGTTCTGATCCCAAATCATGGGATTTATGGGGTTCTGATCCCGAATCATGGGATTCATGGGGTTCTGATCCCAAATCATGGGATTTATGGGGTTCTGATCCCGAATCTGATACGCAGGCGACCGCCGCAACGAAACCCTGGCCAACGTGATCCTGTGCCAGCTGGAGAACTGTCCGCGGGTGACGCCCGGTTCAACCCTGTCCGGCGCCGCCTGCCTCACGCCCGACCAGGTCCGCCTCAGTCGGACAGTCGCTCCGGACGATCAGCTGCCTGCGCTGGCCGCTTGCGCGCCGCTACGCGAGCTGTACAGCCGGCTGTCCGAGTCCGACTCGCTTCTGTTTGTGCTGTGCGCTCTGCTGTGCGAGAAGAAACTGCTGCTGATTGGCAGGCGGCCGGGCCAGCTCAGCCTGGCCGTGTTCGGCTGCTTAGCGCTGCTCTATCCGTTCAGCTGGGAGCACGTGCTCGCCCCGCTACTGTCAGACAGCAATGTGGATCATCTCAGCTGTCTGGTGCCGTTCGTATTCGGCATGTCTGAGGCTCTTTTCGAGGCTAATAAGGCTCAGGTTAGTTTCAATGGTAGTTTCGGGGACACTAATTCAAGGGTAGGTTTTGGATGCAGATGGAAGGGTAGTTTTGGATGCAGATGGAAGGGTAGTTTTGGATGCAGATGGAAGGGTAGTTTTGGATGCAGATGGAAGGGTAGTTTTGGATGCAGATGGAAGGGTAGTTTTGGATGCAGATGGAAGGGTAGTTTTGGATGCAGATGGAAGGGTAGTTTTGGATGCAGATGGAAGGGTAGTTTTGGATGCAGATGGAAGGGTAGTTTTGGATGCAGATGGAAGGGTAGTTTTGGATGCAGATGGAAGGGTAGTTTTGGATGCAGATGGAAGGGTAGTTTTGGATGCAGATGGAAGGGTAGTTTTGGATGCAGATGGAAGGGTAGTTTTGGATGCAGCTAAAGAGGTAGTTTTGGATGCAGCTAAAGAGGTAGTTTTGAATGCAGCTAAGGAGGTAGTTTTGGATGCAGCTAAAGAGGTAGTTTTGGATGCAGCTAAAGAGGTAGTTTTGGATGCAGCTAAGGAGGTAGTTTTGGATGCAGCTAAAGAAGTAGTTTTGGATGCAGCTAAGGAGGTAGTTTTGGATGCAGCTAAAGAAGTAGTTTTGAATGCAGCTAAGGAGGTAGTTTTGGATGCAGCTAAAGAGGTAGTTTTGGATGCAGCTAAAGAGGTAGTTTTGGATGCAGCTAAAGAGGTAGTTTTGAATGCAGCTAAGGAGGTAGTTTTGGATGCAGCTAAAGAGGTAGTTTGGGATGCAGCTGAAGCGGAAAGGTTATTTTTTATGCAACTAGTTTCGGATGAAGATGAAAGTTTTAGGGATAGTTTCAGGGTGAGTTTCCGAGATTTTCAAGGAATTGCAGAAGCAGTCTTGAGGGCAGGTTCAAAGTTAGTCTCAGTGCTGGTGTCAGTGTGAAATGCTAATCTCAGTGCTAGTGTCAGTGTGAAATGCTAATCTCAGTGCTGGTGTCAGTGTGAAATGCTAATCTCAGTGCTGGTGTCAGTGTGAAATGCTAATCTCAGTGCTAGTGTCAGTGTGAAATGCTAATCTCAGTGCTAGTGTCAGTGTGAAATGCTAATCTCAGTGCTGGTGTCAGTGTGAAATGCTAATCTCAGTGCTAGTGTCAGTGTGAAATGCTAATCTCAGTGCTAGTGTCAGTCAGTGTGAAATGCTAATCTCAGTGCTGGTGTCAGTGTGAAATGCTAATCTCAGTGCTGGTGTCAGTGTGAAATGCTAATCTCAGTGCTGGTGTCAGTGTGAAATGCTAATCTCAGTGCTAGTGTCAGTCAGTGTGAAATGCTAATCTCAGTGCAAGTGTCAGTGTGAAATGCTATGGTGCTGGTGGCGTCAGTGTGAAATGCTAATCTCAGTGCTGGTGTCAGTGTGAAATGCTAATCTCAGTGCTAGTGTCAGTGTGAAATGCTAATCTCAGTGCTAGTGTCAGTCAGTGTGAAATGCTAATCTCAGTGCTAGTGTCAGTCAGTGTGAAATGCTAATCTCAGTGCTGGTGTCAGTGTGAAATGCTAATCTCAGTGCTGGTGTCAGTGTGAAATGCTAATCTCAGTGCTAGTGTCAGTCAGTGTGAAATGCTAATCTCAGTGCTAGTGTCAGTGTGAAATGCTAATCTCAGTGCTAGTGTCAGTGTGAAATGCTATGGTGCTGGTGGCGTCAGTGTGAAATGCTAATCTCAGTGCTGGTGTCAGTGTGAAATGCTAATCTCAGTGCTAGTGTCAGTGTGAAATGCTAATCTCAGTGCTAGTGTCAGTGTGAAATGCTATGGTGCTGGTGGCGTCAGTGTGAAATGCTAATCTCAGTGCTGGTGTCAGTGTGAAATGCTAATCTCAGTGCTAGTGTCAGTGTGAAATGCTAATCTCAGTGCTGGTGTCAGTGTGAAATGCTAGTCTCAGTGCTAGTGTCAGTGTGAAATGCTAGTCTCAGTGCTAGTGTCAGTGTGAAATGCTAATCTCAGTGCTAGTGTCAGTCAGTGTGAAATGCTAATCTCAGTGCTGGTGTCAGTGTGAAATGCTAATCTCAGTGCTGGTGTCAGTGTGAAATGCTAATCTCAGTGCTAGTGTCAGTGTGAAATGCTAATCTCAGTGCTAGTGTCAGTCAGTGTGAAATGCTAATCTCAGTGCTGGTGTCAGTGTGAAATGCTAATCTCAGTGCTGGTGTCAGTGTGAAATGCTAATCTCAGTGCTAGTGTCAGTCAGTGTGAAATGCTAATCTCAGTGCTAGTGTCAGTGTGAAATGCTAATCTCAGTGCTAGTGTCAGTCAGTATGAAATGCTAGTCTCAGTGCTAGTGTCAGTCAGTATGAAATGCTAGTCTCAGTGCTAGTGTCAGTCAGTATGAAATGCTACTATGAAACGGTCGCCCTGCTCAGGTTGAGAACTGCCTGTCAGCCGACGAAGATTTCATTTTAATCCGCCTCGACACCGGCGAGATGTTCGTCCGCGAAGGCGCCGAGTCCTGCGTCGACGCCCTGTCGCTGCCGTCCAGCCTACTTCGCGGTCTCCGTAGATCGTTGAAGCCCGGGAACAGCTCCGGCCTGAGCGAGTCGCAGTTCTCTCAGGCTTTCCTGGACGTCACCAGCGAGCTGGCCGCACCGCTGCGCCAATTCGCCTTGGAGGGCCGCCACACCTGCCAGCCGGAGGACGTGGCCGCCGCCAGTCCGGACCAGCTGCGGCCCTGCCTTCGCCGGCTGTGCCAGTCGCAACTGTTCGACGAATTCTGCCGGCGCTATCTGGCCGAGCCGGCGGCGCCGTTCTGGGCGCCGTTTAATTCGGCCGCTGATCGGGTGCTGGCAGAACGGCGCAAGACCCTGTCTGTGCCCAATGCCAGGGCTCTGCAACAGCAGGTCAGCTGCTAGTGGTTGCAGTACTGTTGTAACAGTAGTAGTACTAATTCAGTATGTTTCTTAGAATCAGTCCCAGATTTGTATCTTTAACCAACGGATCCAAAAATCTTCCCTGAATCTTTCAATTTAAATCACCTCCGAATCTCCAATTAAGAATCGCCTCTAAATCTCAAATTAAGAGCCACCTCGGAATCTCCCATTAAGAATCGCCTCTGAATCTCCCAATGAGAATCGCCCCTGGATCTCCCAATGAGAATCGCCCCTGAGTCTCCCAATGATAATCGCCCCTGAGTCTCCCAATGAGAATCGCCCATGAGTCTCCCAATGATAATCGCCCCTGAGTCTCCCATTGAGAATCGCCCCTGAGTCTCCTAATGAGAATCGCCCATGAGTCTCCCAATGAGAATCGCCCCTGAGTCTCCCAATGAGAATCGCCCCTGAGTCTCCCAATAAGAATCGCCCCTGAGTCTCCCAATGAGAATCGCCCCTGAGTCTCCTAATGAGAATCGCCCATGAGTCTCCCAATGATAATCGCCCCTGAGTCTCCCAATGAGAATCGCCCTGAGTCTCCCAATGAGAATCGCCCTGAGTCTCCCAATGAGAATCGCCCCTGGATCTCCCAATGAGAATCGCCGTTGAGCTTTTCACGACAGTGGTTTCTCTATTTAATACTCCTTTTAACCCGACTCCGCGCCAAATTCCAGGTGCGCACGCTGATCAACAACGCTGGCCAATCCATCCAGTCCATGCAGCGGCCCGGCTCCGGCTCCCGCACTCTGCTGTCCAACCATCAACTGCAGCAGCAACAGCAGGTGCTCAGCTACAAGCCTATCGAAGATTTCAATCTGCCCGACGATGATGAGTATGACGTCGTCGGGTCGACCGCTACCTCAGCCGCCCCCATTGCCGCTGCACCCTCTCCCAAACCAGCATCGGCACCCGCTCCTGCGCCCGCTCCGGTCCCCTCTCAGCCAGCAGTTGGCCGCCTATTAGACCTGGACGATGACGCTAGTGACGGGGGTCATGCCGCCGAAAACAGCTCGCCAGTTGCTATGCGGCACCGGGCTCAGCTGGGCGAAGATCCCGCAGCTGGCGCGGTGGCCGATGCTTTGCACGTAAGCTGGGGCGATTCTCATGGGAGATTCAGAGGGGGTTCTTTTGGGAGATTCCGGGGCGATTCTCATGGGAGATTCAGATGGGGTTCTTATGGTAGATTCCGGGGCGATTCTCATGGGAGATTCAGATGGGGTTCTTATGAGATATTTCTCGGTTATTCTCATGGGAGATTCCGGGCGATTCTCATGGGAGATTCAGAGGGGGTTCTTATGGTAGATTCCGGGGCGATTCTCATGGTAGATTCTGGGGCGATTCTCATGGTAGATTCCGGGGCGATTCTCATGGGGGATTCAGAGGGGATTCTCATGTTAGATTCCGGGGTGATTCTCATGGGAGATTCAGAGAGGATTCTTATGGTAGATTCCAGGGCGATTCTCATGGGAGATTCCTCGGCGATTCTCATGGGAGATTCAGAGGGGGTTCTTCTGGTAGATTCCGGGGCGATTCTCATGGTAGATTCCGGGGCGATTCTCATGGGGGATTCAGAGGGGATTCTCATGGTAGATTCCGGGGCGATTCTCATGGGGGATTCAGAGGGGATTCTCATGTTAGATTCCGGGGTGAATCTCATGGGAGATTCAGAGAGGATTCTTATGGTAGATTCCAGGGCGATTCTCATGGGAGATTCCTCGGCGATTCTCATGGGAGATTCAGAGGGGGTTCTTCTGGTAGATTCCGGGGCGATTCTCATGGTAGATTCCGGGGCGATTCTCATGGGGGATTCAGAGGGGATTCTCATGGTAGATTCCGGGGCGATTCTCATGGGGGATTCAGAGGGGATTCTCATGGTAGATTCCGGGGCGATTCTCATGGGAGATTCAGAGAGGATTCTTATGGTAGATTCCTCGGCAATTCTCATGGGAGATTCCGGGCGATTCTCATGGGAGATTCAGAGGGGGTTCTTATGGTAGATTCAGAGGCGATTCTCGTAGATTCAATGGCGATTCTCATGGGAAATTCGTGTGAATTAAAAATGGATATTCAGGGATATTCTTTGCTTGACTTCAAGTCCTGTGTTTTAAGTAATTAAAAAGTATTACAGAGGCGATTCTCGTAGATTCAGAGGCGATTCTCATGGGAAATTCGTGTGAATTAAAAATGGATATTCAGGGATATTTTTTGCTTGACTTCAAGTCCTGTGTTTTAAGTAATTAAAAAGTATTTAGTTAGATTAGCTTCGCCTTTAAAACGTCGCTTCAGTTTCAAGCCAGCTCGGAGGCAAGTAGTGCTGCCCATACCGCTAAACCCCTGAGCGTATACTGTGCGCAGGCACACAGGGTGTACAGTCTATCTTAAAGTGGCGCCTTTCTGAACTGAATTTCAGCTAATCTAAAGTGTGCCCGCTGCTAACAGATGCTGTCTTGCCTGTTTACTTTATTGCATTTGCATTCTGCTTACTATTTGGTTTCCAGTGCTTGTCATGGTATTTATTATATTGGTCCGCCCTTGCTGTTGTGTGTCCACACAGTTTCACTGCTATAAATTTATGTTCTTCGTTAGGTAGTTAAGGTTTCTGGTTGTAGATTGCTCAGCTCTGATCTGGGATCCAAAAGTGGGGATGGAGGGTGACCCATTGTGAGGATCTGGGATCTGTAAGTGGGGACAGAGGTGACCCACTGTGAGGACCTGGGATCTAGGTGGGGATAGAGGGTGACCCATTGTGAGGACCTGGGATCTGGGTGGAGATAGAGGGTGACCCATTGTGAGGATCTGGGATCTGTAAGTGGGGACAGAGGGTGACCCATTGTGAGGATCTGGGATCTGTAAGTGGGGACAGAGGTGACCCACTGTGAGGATCTGGGATCTGTAAGTGGGGACAGAGGTGACCCACTGTGAGAATCTGGGATCTGTAAGTGAGGACAGGGGTGACTCACTGAGGATCTGGGATCTGTAAGTGGGGACAGAGGGTGACCCACTGTAAGAATCTGGGATCTGTAAGTGGGGACAGAGGGTGACCCACTGTAAGAATCTGGGATCTGTAAGTGGGGACAGAGGGTGACCCACTGTGACTTAGCTGCAGGGCTGTCCCGGAGGGGACACAGCGGGAAGGCGCGGGCGCCCATTCCGCTAGACCCACTGTGAGAATCTGGGATCTGTAAGTGGGGACAGGGGTGACTCACTGAGGATCTGGGATCTAAAAGTGGGGACAGAGGGTGACCCACTGTGAGGATCTGGGATCTGTAAGTGGGGACAGAGGGTGACCCATTGTGAGAATCTGGGATCTGTAAGTGGGGACAGAGGATGACCCACTGTGAGGATCTGGGATCTGTAAGTGGGGACAGAGGATGACCCACTGTGAGGATCTGGGATCTGTAAGTGGGGACAGAGGTGACCCACTGTGAGGATCTGGGATCTGTAAGTGGGGACAGAGGGTGACCCACTGTGAGAATCTGGCATCTGTAAGTGGGGACAGAGGTGACCCACTGTGAGGATCTGGGATCTGTAAGTGGGGACAGAGGTGACCCACTGTGAGAATCTGGCATCTGTAAGTGGGGACAGAGGTGACCCACTGTGAGGATCTGGGATCTGTAAGTGGGGACAGAGGTGACCCACTGTGAGGATCTGGGATCTGTAAGTGGGAACAGAGGTGACCCACTGTGAGGATCTGGGATCTGTAAGTGGGGACAGAGGTGACCCACTGTGAGGATCTGGGATCTGTAAGTGGGGACAGAGGTGACCCACTGTGAGGATCTTGGATCCAAAGGAGGCGCATCCTAATTGCCCCCAACCACCTGACCTTGCGCAGATTCGCCTGAGCACGGTGGCGCCTAGCAACCAGTCGGCTCGGCCGCCGCCGCCCCGCTCTCAGCTGGCCATGCCGTCGCTGCGGCCCCGGGTTCACGAGGACCTGCTGGAGGCGTTCGGCGTTCAGCCCGAGGAGCTGGCCGCGGCCCCAGTCAGTCAGGAGGCTATCAGCTCGGAGGCCAGGGTCGGTCGGGTCAACTGGGAGAGCTTCTCGGAGGCGTGACCTCGGTCATTTCCCACCTGCTCACGTGTCAGTTGGTTGGTCATTGCCCCACCTGCTCACGTGTCAGTTGGTTGGTCATTGCCCCACCTCCCTATCTGTCATTCACTGTCAATCGATCATTGTTCACCTGTCTCCAAGCGTTAGATATCGTGAAAAATTTAGCGTCTGCATTTCTTTCCAAGTTAGATATTACCTAACTGGTTATTACCTGATTGGTTTTCCTGCTTATGTACCAGAGATGGCCATTTTATCTTAATCTGTCCGCATATACTCTACGTGTTTGAGTTGCTTGTCTAAGACTATAAAATTTTATTTTTGAAATCCCGTCAATTGCTGCAGAGTTTTGTCTCTAGTTGCGTATATAAGTACTGTAATAGACTAGCTCTCCTACTCCTCAAGTAACTCCTCAAGTAGTCAATATTGAGTGTCACGTTCGCTAGTCGTATCTTAATAAATGGTTTTTTTTCATTTAAAAATTGTATTGCTTCTAGAACATTTTAATTGCTTCCATGCTAGACTCGGTAAGATTATTATGTTAAAGATCCTTCTGACACGCTTTACTGCTGTTAGTAGTAAAATTTTAGTATAATGGATTTGTTTTTTATCTGAAAACTACTTTATTCTGTTTAGAATATATATGTAGTCCTACTATATTGCTAACCATTTCCTCCTATGCGCTGTATTGTTTGGTTCCTAAGGCATGACACACTCCATCTTCGTATGATTCTGCTACAGTATATCCGATCTATTTATATATTTGTGTGATTTTGTTTGCTTTTATCTCTGTGTTATCTTTCTATTACATATATCTATTCTAGCTTTCTCCGATATCTGTTGTGCTCCTACCTGAGCAGATAGATTTCTGCCTGAGCAAATTGGATTCCTACCTGAGTAGACTAGATTCCTATCTGAGTAGTTTGGATTCCTACCTGAGTAGACTGGATTCCTACCTGAGTAGACTGGATTCCTACCTGAGTAGACTAGATTCCTATCTGAGTAGTTTGGATTCCTACCTGAGTAGACTAAATTCCTATCTGAGTAGACTGGATTCCTACCTGAGTAGACTGGATTCCTATCTGAGTAGACTAAATTCCTATCTGAGTAGACTGGATTCCTACCTGAGTAGACTGGATTCCTATCTGAGTAGACTGGATTCCTACCTGAGTAGATTGGATTCCTACCTGAGTAGATTGGATTCCTACCTGAGTAGACTGGATTCCTACCTGAGTAGACTGGATTCCTACCTGAGTAGCTGGATTCCTACCTGAGTAGTTTGGATTCCTACCTGAGTAGACTAGATTCCTATCTGAGTAGTTTGGATTCCTACCTGAGTAGACTGGATTCCTACCTGAGTAGACTGGATTCCTACCTGAGTAGACTAGATTCCTATCTGAGTAGTTTGGATTCCTACCTGAGTAGACTAAATTCCTATCTGAGTAGACTGGATTCCTACCTGAGTAGACTGGATTCCTATCTGAGTAGACTAAATTCCTATCTGAGTAGACTGGATTCCTACCTGAGTAGACTGGATTCCTATCTGAGTAGACTGGATTCCTACCTGAGTAGATTGGATTCCTACCTGAGTAGATTGGATTCCTACCTGAGTAGACTGGATTCCTACCTGAGTAGACTGGATTCCTACCTGAGTAGCTGGATTCCTACCTGAGTAGTTTGGATTCCTACCTGAGTAGCTGGATTCCTATCTGAGTAGTTTGGATTCCTACCTGAGCAGATTGGATCCCTACCTGAGCAGATTGGATTCCCACTTGAGCAGATTGGATCCCTACCTGAGCAGATTGGATCCCTACTTGCGTTGGTTAAAGTGTTTGTTTCGCAATAATTTTATATTGCCGCTCTGCGCATCTGAATTAATTTACCTCTTAAATATTCTTGGCTTTTGCTCGGGTACCTCTTGTTAAGCATGCCTTTTAATTTTCGGCACAAATTTTGGATTGCAGCTATATAGTTATTTTTGCACTAAATAGTTAAGGATGAGCACTATTATGCTGTTTGGTCTGCATGAAATATACGTACAGGCATCATGTATAAATGCCTTCCTTTCTGTTCTTGTCTTTCAGGTCTGCTGCAACACATTTCAACATAAGCCAGTTAGATTGCAGCTTAAAAACTGCGAGCCTTTTTCACTCAAAATTAGTTTATTAAAAAGTTAATGATGAAGTCCACATTTTGGCAGTGTGTGATGTTCACTGCTTGAATAAAAGGGATCAGAATCAAGGTATTTTTTTGCATTGCAGCTAAATACAGCAGTGCTGCTTATAAACTATAATGTACTTAAGTAATCCTTTTCAGATAATTACAAATACTCGCTCTATACAGCAGGTCTCGCCAGCAATAATATAAAATTAGCATGTACATTTACTCTACTGTACGTAGACATAAATATTGGGTCGATGTAATTTACATTGAATAGCAGGGTATACAGAAAAAGTTCATCGATGCCATTATTGTATGCCTGTATGGACTATAAAAAAGAAAAAACTATAATTTCTGTCGGCATTATGATTTTTATTATTTGGGAAGGTTCATTTCGTGAAAGACGTTAATTGCCTCAGTCAGCACTCAGCAGTTTTGTACGGGATTCGAAGGGTCGGGGAACTAATGCCATTACAAGTGTATTATCTGGCATGATGAGATTGCGAATCGTGTCTGCCTACCTTCATCTACATGTAATTGTTTGAGTCTATTTCGCTATGTACATTGACCGTGTACACCCGAAAGTCGCTTTCCACTCAGATCTATCTTCCTATCCCCGAGATGTACACTAAGCTAATGTACTCTGGATAGTCCCCCACACCCCGCCCCACCCCCGTTTTTCTTAACCACAAACCGCTATTGATTTTCTCTAACCCCCCCCTACCCACTTCCCCCGTGTTCGCTTTCTTTACTTTAATTTTCTATTGTAGGCTCAGACAGTAATTCACAACTTAATTCCAGAGAACAGCCTAGCCTGTATTTTAATTCGTTACACAACAACTTCGTATATTATTTTGCGTTGCTGCTGCTGCTGCTGTTGTGGTCGCTGCAGAGACGACTGAAGCAGGAGACTTCCACCGCTGTGATCAGAGTCTGAGCCTTCGTTGTTGTCTGCGGGATTTTATTGATTCAGTCTCGGTAAATTTTCAGTATTAAGTGGGAGAATGGTAAAGAAATATGATCCCAGAACAACTTAAATTAAATATAAATGGATGTTTTAGTGAAGGACTCCGTCTAGGGCGATTCTAGATGGGTAAGATAGGTCTCTAGTGGCAATTCTAGACTGGTCTCTATAGGGGCGATATTAGACCGGTCTCTATAGGGACGATTCTATACCGGTCTCTATAGGGACGATTCTAAATCTAGATAGGTCTCTATAGGGGCGATTCTAGACCGGTCTCTATAGGGACGATGCGATTCTAGACCTGTCTCTATAGGGACGATTCGATTCTAGACCGGTCTCTATAGAGACGATTCGATTCTAGACCGGTCTCTATAGGGACGATTCGATTCTAGACCGGTCTCTATAGAGACGATTCGATTCTAGACCGGTCTCTATAGGGACGATTCGATTCTAGACCTGTCTCTATAGGGACGATTCGATTCTAGACCGGTCTCTATAGGGGCGATTCTAAATCTAGATAGGTCTCTATAGGGGCGACCCTAAGTCTAGATGGGACTCTATAGGGGCGATTCTAAGTCTAGATGGGTCTCTATAGGGGCGACTCTAAGTCTAGATGGGTCTCTATAAGGGCGACTTTAAATCTAGATGAGTCTCTATAGGGACGATTCTAAATCTAGATAGGTCTCTATAGGGGCGACTCTAAGTCTAGATGGGTCTCTATAGGGGCGACTTTAAATCTAGATGGGTCTCTGTAGGGGCGACTTTAAATCTAGATGGGTCTCTGTAGGGGCGACTTTAAATCTAGATGGGTCTCTGTAGGGGCGACTTTAAATCTAGATGGGTCTCTGTAGGGGCGACTTTAAATCTAGATGGGTCTCTGTAGGGGCGACTTTAAATCTAGATGGGTCTCTGTAGGGGCGACTTTAAATCTAGATGGGTCTCTGTAGGGGCGACTTTAAATCTAGATGGGTCTCTGTAGGGGCGACTTTAAATCTAGATGGGTCTCTGTAGGGGCGACTTTAAATCTAGATGGGTCTCGGGTTTCGATTCTAGACTGAAGGCGATTCTAGATGGATCTGTAGGAATAACTCTAAGGCACATTTTTACATGCAGTGTTCGAAGGAGGAGGCACTCACGCAGTCCAGCCGACACCAGCGGATTGTTGGCACTGATGAGGGTGGCGAACACCCGCCCGCTGGCTTGGTCCACCGAGGTCTCGTCAGTGCTGGTCAGACTCGGGTGCGGAGACACCATGACAAACTGCTGCTGCTGCTGCTGCTTCAGGCTAGAATGACAGCCGTTGAATTCCTGTTGATGACGCTGGATGTGCCGCTCGTGCTGGCTATTGAGCGACTGCGCGACGTAGCCGGACTTGCGCTCAACTGAGGAGGCGTCTTGGTGACTGCGAGGACGGGATCAGGAGGGGATTATTGTCTAATTGTGCAATAGCAAGGTTATGTAAGTAGATCTGACTCTAGTCTCGTGCCGAAATTATCGGAATTATGGGTTTTGTGCGATTTTACATGACGAGAAAGTGAGTGTGTACACCCTGTTGTAGTGGTTGTGAAAGCGCTCCCTTGGACCTTGAATTGATTCTACGGCTCCGCTCCCGACACGGAGCTTGGTGTACAAACAGTACATTGTACAAAAATGGGTAGCTTAGTCGTCACGCGCCAACTCACGAAGAGGAGTCCTCGCTGGAGCCGCCGCTGCCGCCTCCGCCACCGCCGGCCTTGCGTTTCGCCCGTCGATGGTTCCGACAGCAGAAGAAGATGAGCACCAGCAGCAGGCAGAAGATGAGGATGGCGCAGCCGGCGGCCACTATTGCTATAGTGAGGCCGCTCACCTCAGGCAGGTTCGACACTGGATTAGGGTATATAGTTGGATTATAAAGTTCTAAATGCACTTTTTGCATAGACTTGGCTTTGTTGCTTATTATTCTGAGTCTCAGAGTGAAACTAGATACTTGTCTTCAGACTACGTTTGAGACTAGATTTCTGTCTGATATTAGATATGGCAGGTACCCATGTCTGCATGATTCTATAAATACAGGAGGTACCCATGTCTGCATGATTCTATAAATACAGGAGGTACCCATGTCTGCATGATTCTATAAATACAGGAGGTACCCATGTCTGAGACTATAGATACACGAGGCACCTGTGACTGAGACTACAGATACACGAGGCACCTGTGTCTGAGACTACAGATACACGAGGCACCTGTGTCTGAGACTACAGATACACGAGGCACCTGTGTCTGAGACTACAGATACACGAGGCACCTGTGTCTGAGACTACGATACACGAGGCACCTGTGTCTGAGACTACAGATACACGAGGCACCTGTGTCTGAGACTACAGATACACGAGGCACCTGTGTCTGAGACTACAGATACACGAGGCACCTGTGTCTGAGACTACAGATACACGAGGCACCTGTGTCTGAGACTACAGATACACGAGGCACCTGTGCCTGAGACTACAGATACAGGAGGCATCAAGCAGCAAATATCAGAGCAACAGAGCCAGCAATGGCAGCCGTTGAAATAGGAACTCACTAAAAGAAGACTTGCTGACGATTTCAATAATTCTTTTATTGCTATCTGAACCTTGTTGTTGTTGAGATGCCATTTTTCTTTGTTTAATCAGCAGAGCAAGCAGTTACTTGTACACTGTTGGTCGTGTTTGAGTTGGCCAAGGAGCGATGAGCAGGTGTCCTGGCCCTATAAATCTATTGCAGCCTGATCTCCTCTTTTATTGATTATTTTTCCCGAGGGAACAATGGGAGAAGTAAAAAAACGGGGCAGAATTCTAGAATGAAGTGATTACGCAACGGCCTCTATCATCTACGTGGTCCGCCTGCTCTGTCAGTTGAATAATAGAAAATATGATAGCAGCTGGTTTTCACTCCACCGTGTCTGGCTGGCTATAATTGAAACGTTGGAGTCGCGTGGAGGGCTCACAAAGAGAGGAGACACACGCGCGGATAGGGAAGTCGTGTTGAAAAATATTTGGGAACTAAGTAGGGATCGTGATCAGAGAGAGGGGAGGGGGCATACGTAGGAGCTGAATAAATTCTGTCGAAAGACTGGCGGATTGGCTGTTTTTGTGTGTGAGGCGTTTCCTGTGTGACTCACTGAGGCAGGGGAGTTTGAACAAAGACCGTATGTTGGGAGAGGACGGAGGGGGCTGTGGGATCCCGCAAGGAAGCCTAGAACTAGGAATTGGATAGCAAACTCTTTCCCAAAGCTTAGCAATCCGAACAGATGCTGAACAAAACAATCGAATCGAAATCGAATGAAGTACAAGTAATCCAGATTTAAGGCCTTGGGTCAGGTGAGAGAGGAAAGGAGAGGGAATAGAGAATCGAGAAAGGAGATGAGAAGAGAGACGAACCTTGGGGTCGGAGGCCGGATTGCTATTGCGAAGTTTCAAAGAACCCGAGGGCCGGATAGAGAGGCTTCGCGGGCCGGAGTTCGCCGACCCTTGTTGTACTGCGTCGGGACTGGATCTGGATTATTTTGATTCCCGGGGATCAAAAGTGAAGACTGGCAGTGGAGCCTCATACAAAACTCCAAATTCTAGTTTAGGGTCTCCTGGAAATCTCTTCCCCACCCCCTATTGCCTTCCCCGACGCGGGACCACAAACTTCCCAAATCCTCGGCTTGAATGTGGAAATGGCAAGCAGGGTGGCGTGCGCAGTTTTTTGGCTCTTATAGATAAGGGAAGGACAGAAAGAACTGGAACGGATTTTTATTGATTGATTTGAAAGAAAGAGATTTTTTAGAAGGCCGTTGTCACGCTCTAGATGACTTGTCATCAACATAGAAAATCCCACTGATCCCAATGCAGTCGGAGTCATTTTTTAATGTGATCCGTGCTTTCCCCCATTGCAACTTTGGCGCCCCCCCCCTCAATAAACTAGTTTGCGCTTCCCCCCAATTCCCAGTTAAGCGCCCCCTCCAATTCCTAGTTTGGCGCCCCCTAATTCCCAGTTTGGTGCCCTCCATTCTCAGTTTGGCGCCCCCATTCCCAGTTTGGTGCCCCCATTCCCAGTTTGGCGCCCCCATTCCCAGTTTGGTGCCCCCCATTCCCAGTTTGGCGCCCCCCATTCCCAGTTTGGCGCCCCCATTCCCAGTTTGGCGCCCCCATTCCCAGTTTGGTGCCCCCCATTCCCAGTTTGGCGCCCCCATTCCCAGTTTGGCGCCCCCCATTCCCAGTTTGGCGCTCCCATTCCCAGTTTGGCGCCCCCCATTCCCAGTTTGGCGCCCCCATTCCCAGTTTGGCGCCATCCTCCAATTCTCAATTTGGCGCCCCCCATTCCCAGTTTGGTGCCATCCTCCAATTCTCAATTTGGCGCCCCCCATTCCCAGTTTGGTGCCATCCTCCAATTCTCAATTTGGCGCCCCCCATTCCCAGTTTGGTGCCATCCTCCAATTCTCAATTTGGCGCTCCCAATTCCCAGTTTGGCGCCCCCCATTCCCAGTTTGGCGCCATCCTCCAATTCTCAATTTGGGGCCCCAATTCGCAGTTTGGCGCCCCCTCCTTAAGTCCCAGTTTGGCGCCCCCCCCCGAATTCCCAGTTTGGCGCCCCCATTCCTAGTTTGGCGCCCCCATTCCTAGTTTGGCGCCCCCCATTCCCAGTTTGGCGCCCCCACTTCCTAGTTTGGCGCCCCCCATTCCTAGTTGGGCGCCCCCATTCCCAGTCTGGCGCCCCCACTGAGGAATTCTTCACGCTTTCCAGGAATTCACGCAAAAAGCACAGATCCGGCTTAAAATGCATCGCTTTGACCGACCGTCTCAAATCAAGCCAGCAAAAGAGAACTGCTAATCGCTCGAGCGGATTAATTTAATTGGCTGGAATTGTAGATTTATTGGTTAAATGCTGAGCCAGCCAGGATGCGCCCCACCCCACCTCCTTGCGTATCCACACTGGGAGGAAATGGGATCGAATGAACCGGAAAATGCGAGTGTAATTGTATATATACTCGTACGGGCCTACCTAGCGTAATTAAGGAACAAAGAGTCGCAGTATGAAAAGTCGTTTGGTGAAGTCAAGTGGGTCCACTACTATGGACTACTAATTAGAGAATATAGAAATATAGAACTTGGACTGTCAGACTCTAAAGAATGTCGTTTTCAGTTCGTTTCTAATCCCAGGTATTTCACCATTGTCAGTAGTCCATGGACTGCTAACTTGTAAGACCCCCCATCCAGCAGATGATTGAAGCTGACACGAGGGCTGGGAAATCATCGATGATGACTAAACGCCCGTCCTGTTTGAACAGGGGATGAAGACTGGGGAACTTGGGCAGTCTGAAACTTAATGCCTGCTTCGCAGCTGCTGATAAGAGAGACTGTGAGAGAGCCTGTTATCGATTTATCGATTTTTGTGCTTGTGACAGCTGATTATGGCGTTTGCTACTTTACCGGTGTGATGCTTTAGTCATGTGATGTTCACATAATTCTCACCAGCTTACCGAGACTGATAGACTCATACAGACTCACACAGACTCACAAAGACTCACAGAGACTCGCACAGACTCACACAGACTCACACAGACTCACAAAGACTCACAAAGACTCACAGAGACTCACAAAGACTCACAAAGACTCACACAGACTCACAAAGACTCACAAAGACTCACAGAGACTCACACAGACTCACACAGACTCACAGAGACTCACACAGACTCTCAGAGACTCAGAGAAAAATTGCATCTCTCAAATAATTTTTAGCAGACCAATTTCCTTTTCAACTTTCCTTTTTTCCAATACATGTACCAAATACTCTCAGCTCTGTAAAACATGCCAGCAAGACTAACAAATTCGAACAAAAACATCAAAGCAAATTTTCTACTCACTACTTCTAGTAGCCACCGGCGGACCGCAGATATTCGGCCTGGCCAACAGGCAGGCGGACAGTCGATAAGAATTAACGAAGCTGATTCCGGTTAGGCGGTTCTGAAGCTCGCAGCTGCGGTAGGGACTCCACCCGGTGCCGCCGTCTGCTGAGACCTGAAAGTTTCGTTTGTACGGCAAATCCGCTTTAAAAAAAGACTAGAATTCAGTAAAGTACATGGAGAACTTCCTTTAAGCATGGATACTTCCTATTCGTTACTTTATCCTTCTCCTGACCCTACTGAAACTCCAAAATGACGCCCTATGACACCAAAAATCACACCACTTGACACCCAAAATGACACTCTGACATCCAAAATGACACCCCTGATACCCAAGTTGACACCCCTGACACCCAAAATGACGCCCCTGACACCCAAAATGACGCCCCTGGCACTCAAAATGACATTCTGACACCCAAAATGACATTCTGACACCCAAAATGACATTCTGACACCCAAAATGACATTCTGACACCCAAAATGACATTCTGACACCCAAAATGACACCCTGACACTTAAAATGACACCCCTAGCCCCCTCTGGCCATCCATCCTTTCAGCAGAGGGTCCCGCGTCTCTCTATCTACATGTGCTGCAAAAAATCTGCAACAGCCAAAGCAGACTACTGTCAGTAGGCCAGCCGCAGTCGAGTTCATTCCCACCTCCACCCGAACGCAGAGCCCATCGGGCGGCGCGTCGAAACGCAGCGTCGAAGCGCCGGTGTCGGCCCTGACGCCGCCGACGCCCGGCAGCTGCAGCTCCCGGGTGGTGGCGTTGACAGTCGAGCCGGCCGTGGGCTGGCCGCCGCTGCCGCCGAGAGAGTTGACGGCCAGCACCGAGAAGGCGTAGGCGGTCCCCGGCAGCAGCCCCGTCACGTTGACGGACAGCGCCGACTCTGGTGACTTCAGCGCCGACATCGTCGACGAACTGGCCAGCAAAAATCGTCCGGTGTGCGACGTCGAGGCGATGCCAAACCGGCTGGCAACATCCGAGGTCGAGGCGAAAACCACCGAATAGTTAGCCGGGAGGCCGCCGTCGAAGCCCGGCCGCCAGGTGAGGAGGACGTGATCCCAGCCGGTGGACTCGACCGTCAGGTTGGTCGGCGGCTCCGGCGGCCCAGGGTTTACCACCTGCGGCAGAGAAAGCATTGATTGGCTCTCAAATCATGTGACATATTTTTGAGTGCTTGTTTAACTTGAAATGGCATGACCTGTATGGTAAATTAAGAGACAAATATTTTCGAACCACGTGACTCAAATCACGTTATAATTAGAGATTACTCCGCTTATTCGCCAGTTTACCTTGACAATGAGACTATGACCTAAATAAACTGACTCTTAAGATGGAATCATCTGACTCTTTCACCTGAATCACGTGACTTTTCAACCCACACAGACTCACACAGACTCACAGAGACTCACAGAGACTCACAGAGACTCACACAGACTCACAGAGTCTCACACAGACTTACAAAGACTCACACAGACTCACAGAGACTCACAGAGACTCACAGAGACTCACAGAGACTCACAAAGACTCACAGAGAACCATGTGATTGTGAGTCTTCAATCTGAATCACGTGACTCTTCAATCTGAATCACGTGACTCTTCAATCTGAATCACGTAGCTTTTCAATCTGAATCACATGACTCTTCAATCTGAATCACATGACTCTTCAATCTGAATCACATGACTCTTCAATCTGAATCACATGACTCTTCAATCTGAATCACGTGACTCTTCAATCTAAATCACGTGGCTCTTCAATCGGAATCAAGTAGCTTTTCAATCTGAATCACGTAGCTTTTCAATCTGAATCACGTAGCTTTTCAATCTGAATCACGTAGCTTTTCAATCTGAATCATATAATATCCAAGCCTGAATCACGTTACGGATATTTCTGAATCAAGCCAAGACCTCAAAACGCATGGCCAGCCTTAGTAAAGCACTCAATCGAGCTGATTCGAAGAGAATACCTCGCGAATTTCTCTCTCTCTTACCTGGATCACGTGACTCGACTCGCCCAGCCGGTTTCGTGCCCGGCAGGCGTACCTGCCCGTCCGCTTCACCCCCGGCAGGGTTGCCCGGTAGCGAAACGACGGTGGCGACTCCGGTGTCAGATTGCCAACCAACTGCTGTCTGTCGGCGCCGCCTGTGCCTGCGAGCAGCTCCCAGGTGACTGTCGGCTCCGGCTGCGCGTCCACCAGGCACTCCAGCGACACGCTGGAGGACGCGGCAACGGCTGGCTGGAGTGCCGTCTTGGCTGTATCGGTCAGAATCTCGGGTGCAACTGAGAATTGGATAGGTAGATAATTGGGGAATTACACCTGAGCAGCAAAACACCCAACCCACCCCTCACCAACTGGTATTTAAAACCACGCACTCTTCCCTAAACACCCTTACCCCCTCACCTATGTACACCCAGTCACCTGTCCCCCTTACCCCCTCACCTATGTACACCCAGTCACCTGTCCCCCTTACCCCCTCACCTATGTACACCCAGTCACCTGTCCCCCTTACCCCCTCACCTATGTACACCCAGTCACCTGCCCCCCTTACCCCCTCACCTATGTACACCCAGTCACCTGTCCCCCCTACCCCCTCACCTATGTACACCCAGTCACCTGTCCCCCTTACCCCCTCACCTATGTACACCCAGTCACCTGTCCCCCTTACCCCCTCACCTATGTACACCCAGTCACCTGTCCCCCTTACCCCTCACCTATGTACACCCAGTCACCTGTCCCCCTTACCCCCTCACCTATGTACACCCAGTCACCTGTCCCCCTTACCACCTCACCTATGTACACCCAGTCACCTGCCCCCTTACCCCCTCACCTATGTACGTACACCCAGTCACCTGTCCCCCTTACCCCCTCACCTATGTACACCCAGTCACCTGTCCCCCTTACCCCCTCACCTATGTACACCTGTGTCCCCTAAACACCCCACTTGATCAGCTCAGAACTCACACTCTATCGTGAGCCGCAGCGAGCGCTCAATCTTGCCGAATCCGTTCTGAGCAGTGCAAATGTACTCGCCGCTATCCTCGGGACCGAGTCGGTTAAATCTCAACGCTCCCGTGCTGATGTGCCTGCGAATGGGACAAGACGAAACAGTCAATGGCTTTAAGTCCTGCTTTTGTCCTATCATTCTAAGAAATGTTTTTCCTCTTGATCACACAGTAAGTCACGCGGCTTTTCCTAGAGAGAAAAGACAATGATACGAGCAGCTATTTAGCTATAAAGAAGTTTGAGATCAAATTAAATTGCATACTTCTACTACTATATATCCGAGTGACCTTATTTATCCGAGTGACCTTATTTATTCGAGTGACCTTACTTATCCGAGTGACCTTATTTATTCGAGTGACCTTACTTATCCGAGTGACCTAGACTTGAGTGACCTAGACATGAGTGACCTAGACATATAAGTGACCTAGACATGAGTGACCTAGACATATGAGTGATCTAGACATATGAGTGACCTAGACATAAGTGACCTAGACATGAGTGACCTAGACATATGAGTGACCTAGACATATGAGTGACCTAGACATATGAGTGACCTAGACATATGAGTGACCTAGACATATGAGTGACCTAGACATGAGTGACCTAGAAATGAGTGACCTAGACATGAGTGACCTAGACATGAGTGACCTAGACATATGAGTGATCTAGACATATGAGTGATCTAGACATATGAGTGAGCTAGACATATGAGTGACCCAGACATGAGTGACCTAGACATATGAGTGACCCAGACATGAGTGACCTAGACATGAGTGACCTAGACATGAGTGACCTAAACACATGAGTGACCTAGACATGAGTTACCTAGACATGAGTGACTTAGACATGAGTGACCTATATTTTCAGCTAGACTAACTCAGCAACCGTTAATAGCTCCAACGCTAACCTGGCCGGATCATAGCCCTCCTCGATCGCAGTCGTTGCCGCCGCATCCGCCTGGCGAATCTCTACTCCGTTCTTGAACCACCGGGTCAGCGCCTCCGGCTTTGCCAGAGTTGAGCAGTCCAGGCGCAGCAGCCCGCCGCCGCCGCCGCCGCCGCCGCCGCCGCTGGAGGCGTTGACAGTCAGCACCGTCGGCCACGCCGACGTAGTCAACCAGGTCGGCGACTGCACAACCTCCAGCGCAACGGAGGACGCCGGGCCTCTACCGACGCTGTTCTCCGGTGTGCAATAGTACCGACCACTGTCGGACAGTCTGGCCGGGCTGAACTGCAGAATCGGCGACCGGGCCAGGGGCACCGGGGCGCTGCTGTCGCCTGAGTAGCGGGACCAGAGGAACTCGGGCACCGGGACGCCAGGGTCCGTGGCGCTGGGCTGGCAAACCAGCGAGGCCGGGTGCCCGGCCAGTACGAGGCTGCCGGCGGTGGCCCGGATCTCTGGCGGCCCTGGCGGGTACTCAACTATGATGTCCACTGAGGCCTGCGGCGGGTGGGGAATGCATTTGAGTAGAGAAGGAGAAGGAGGAGGAGGGGAAGGAAGATGAGTGATAGGATCAGACAGTCAGGCACAGACAGACACAGGCCCAGACACAGACAGACACAGACAGACACAGACAGACACAGACACAGACACAGACAGACACAGACACAGACACAGACACCGACACAGACAGACACAGACACAGACACAGACAGACACAGACAGACACCGACACAGACAGACACAGACACAGACACCGACACAGACACAGACAGACACAGACACAGACACAGACACAGACACAGACAGACACCGACACAGACACAGACACAGACACAGACACAGACAGACACAGACACCGACACAGACACAGACACAGACACAGACACAGACTAAGACAGACACAGAAACAGAAACAGACACAGACACAGACACAGACACAGACAGACACAGACACAGACACAGACACCGACACCGACACAGACACAGACAGACACAGACAGACACAGACAGACACAGACACAGACACAGACACAGACACAGACACAGACACAGACACAGACAGACACAGACAGACACCGACACAGACAGACACAGACACAGACACCGACACAGACAAAGACAGACACAGACACAGACAGACACAGACACAGACACCGACACAGACAAAGACAGACACAGACACAGACACAGACACCGACACAGACACAGACACAGACACAGACACAGACACAGACACAGACACAGTCAGACACCGACACAGACACAGGCCCAGACACAGACAGACACAGACAGACACAGAAACAGAAACAGACACAGACACAGACACAGACACCGACACAGACACAGACACAGACACAGACACAGACACAGACACAGACACAGACACAGACACAGACACAGACAGACACAGACACAGACACAGACACAGACACAGACAGACACAGACACAGACAGACACAGACAGACACAGACACAGACACCGACACAGACAAAGACAGACACAGACAGACACAGACACAGACACAGACACCGACACAGACAAAGACAGACACAGACAGACACAGACACAGACACAGACACCGACACAGACACAGACACCGACACAGACACAGACACAGACAGACACAGACAGACACAGAAACAGGAACAGACACAGACACAGACACAGACACAGACACAGACACAGACAGACACAGACACAGACACAGACACAGACACAGACAGACGCAGCTTTAATTCTCACCCGAGCAGAGAACTCCCGCCTCATCGGCTGTCCAGCATCCCCGCCAGCCCCAGCCGTGGTGGCAGCTGAGCTGCGGGCCTCGCAAACCCACAGCCCGGCGTGGGCCCGCGCCACCGGCTCCAGCAGCAGCACCCGGCCGCTGGACGAGTTGCCGTCAGCGGAGCCGCTCAGCCGCCACTGCACCGAAGTCGGCGGCGGATTCGCCGACACCGAGCAGTCGATCGCCAGCCGGCCGCCCTCCACCGCCGAGGCCACTGAAATCGGAGTCGCTGTTGACTCCGCAGACTCGCCAGGCAACAGTCTGATTGACAGCTCGGGCGGGTAGAGGACATCCAGGTAGAACGGCTGTCGCGCCCTGCGCAGCTCGCCGCCAAGCAGGCTGGTCTCCGCCACGCAGGCGTAGCTGCCGCTGTCGCTCTTCGATGCCGAGGCGATGGCGTGGCTGACAGAACGCGGGGCGACAGCTGGAACGGATGCGGAATGGAAAGTGGCGAATGGTGAAACATCGGAAACGAAGTTTAGATTGTTCAACTGGGCATCACGTGACTAAACTCACCCGACACCGTGGAATTTCCCCGAACAATGTACACCCGAGCCGTCGGGTTTGCTTCGGCTGTGCAGTTGAACTCCACTCTGTCGCCAAGCAGCACCTTCTGGGAGGATACTGGCGTCACGTTCGGGCCGTCTGAAATTTGATAGACTTACTGACTGACTAACTAACTAACTAACTAACTAACTAACTAACTAACTAACTAACTAACTAACTAACTAACTAACTAACTAACTAACTAACTAACTAACTAACTAACTAACTAACTAACTAACTAACTAACTAACTAACTAACTAACTAACTAACTAACTAACTAACTAACTAACTAACTAACTAACTAACTAACTAACTAACTAACTAACTAACTAACTGAAGAGGACCAGGCGGAAATGTTTCATTGACTATTTTAATTTTTAACTCTCTACTTCAAGTAGGCGAGAGCACAGTGTCACTAAAACTGGGATTGACGCAAACAAAAGAAAGCTCACAGAGAACGGTGAGAGACACGGGAGCGCTGGTGATATTTGCAAGCTGGTGCAGGCAGCGGCACGCAAGCTGGGCGCCATTCAACTCCTTCGACGCCGCCATCAGCAAGTCGGATCTCGAAGCGCCCATCTTAGTCGTCGGCGCCGACCAGTTTGCCGCGTCGTCTGGCAGCGTCGACTCGGCGCTGTCGACGCCTCGACGAAGTCGCAGCCAGTCAATTCGGGCGGGTGGGTTGCCGCCAGGGCACCGGCAGGTCAGGCCCAGCTGGGAGCCTTCGGCCACGGTGCGCTCGGCAGCTGGAGATGATGGGCTCGACAAAGTGCCCAGGATTGCTCGAGTCGGCGGCACTGGGGGGAGGGACGGTGGTGAGATTCGTTGCTGCACAGTACTGCAACGGGGCACTGATTACTGCAACTGGTCACTGATTACTGCAACTGGTCACTGATTACTGTAACTGGTCACTGATTACTTCAACTGGTCACTGATTGCTGCAACTGGTCACTGATTACAGCAACTGATCACTTGCTGCAACTGGTCACTTGCTGCTGCAACTGGTCACTGATTCTTTCTTTCTTTCTTTTTCGGGTCACGGACATTGTAGCTAGACGTAGCTAATAGGACCGGGGGCGTAGCCCCATGCAGCCGGGGCGCTGACCCTGCGCGGGCGGGCAGTAGACGGCGGAATCCAATTTGCGGCCTGCGGCGGGTGGCCAGAGAGCGTGGGGACCCGAGTCCCGGTGCGCAGGGCTCCTCCGCAGACCGACTTACGCTGTAAAAACCGCCATCCACCGCCAACCCAACGTTGGGGGACAGCTCTCCCAGGCTGCATACCCGGAGGTGAGACCAATTCGTCACCCCGTCGATGGCAGGGACGCACGGAGCTCCTGCCACATTGGCGGGGTGTCCAGCGTCCACGTGGTCACTGATTGCTGCAACTGGTCACTGATTACAGCAACTAGTCACTGATTACTGCAACTGGTCACTTGCTGTTGCAACTGGTCACTGATTACAGCAACTGGTCACTGATTGCTGCAACTGGTCACTGATTACAGCAACTGGTCACTGATAGCTGCAACTCGTCACTGATTACTGTAACTGGTCACTGATTGCTGCAACTGGTCACTGATTACAGCAACTAGTCACTGATTACTGCAACTGGTCACTGATTACTGCAACTGGTCACTGATTACAGCAACTGGTCACTGATTACAGCAACTGGTAACTGATTACTGCAACTGGTCACTGATTACAGCAACTGGTCACTGATTACTGCAACTGGTCACTGATTACTGCAACTGGTCACTGATTACTGCAACTGGTCACTGATTGCTGCAACTGGTCACTGATTACTGCAACGCGTCACTGATTACTGCAACTGGTCACTGATTGATGCAACTGGTCACTGATTGCTGCAACTCGTCACTGATTACTGCAACTGGTCACTGATTACTGCAACTGGTCACTTGCTGTTGCAACTGGTCACTGATTACAGCAACTGGTCACTGATTGCTGCAACTGGTCACTGATTGCTGCAACTGGTAACTGATTACAGCAACTGGTCACTGAATACAGCAATTGGTCACTGATAGCTGCAACTGGTCACTGATTGCTGCAACTGGTCACTGATTACTGTTTTTGGTCACTGATTACTGCAACTGGTAACTGATTACTGCAACTGGTCACTGATTACAGCAACTGGTCACTGATTACAGCAACTGGTAACTGATTACTGCAACTGGTCACTGATTGCTGCAACTCGTCACTGATTACTGCAACTGGTCACTGATTACTGCAACTGGTCACTGATTACTGCAACTGGTCACTGATTACTGCAACTGGTCACTGATTACTGCAACTGGTCACTGATTGCTGCAACTGGTCACTGATTGCTGCAACTCGTCACTGATTACTGCAACTGGTCACTAAATGCTGCAACTGGTCACTGATTACTGCAACTGGTCACTGAATGCTGCAACTGGTCACTGATTACTGCAACTGATCACTGATTGCTGCAACTGGTCACTGATTACTGCAACTGATCACTGATTGCTGCAACTGGTCACTGATTGCTGCAACTGGTAACTGATTACTGCAACTGGTCACTGATTACAGCAACTGGTCACTGATTACAGCAACTGGTAACTGATTACTGCAACTGGTCACTGATTACTGCAACTGGTCACTGATTACTGCAACTGGTCACTGATTGCTGCAACTGGTCACTGATTGCTGCAACTCGTCACTGATTACTGCAACTGGTCACTAAATGCTGCAACTGGTCACTGATTACTGCAACTGGTCACTGAATGCTGCAACTGGTCACTGATTACTGCAACTGATCACTGATTGCTGCAACTGGTCACTGATTACTGCAACTGATCACTGATTGCTGCAACTGGTCACTGATTGCTGCAACTGGTAACTGATTACTGCAACTGGTCACTGATTACAGCAACTGGTCACTGATTACAGCAACTGGTAACTGATTACTGCAACTGGTCACTGATTACTGCAACTGGTCACTGATTACTGCAACTGGTCACTGATTGCTGCAACTGGTCACTGATTGCTGCAACTCGTCACTGATTACTGCAACTGGTCACTAAATGCTGCAACTGGTCACTGATTACTGCAACTGGTCACTGAATGCTGCAACTGGTCACTGATTACTGCAACTGATCACTGATTGCTGCAACTGGTCACTGATTACTGCAACTGATCACTGATTGCTGCAACTGGTCACTGATTGCTGCAACTGATCACTGATTGCTGCAACTGGTCACTTATTGCTGCAACTGGTCACTGATTACTGCAACGCGTCACTGATTACTGCAACTGGTCACTGATTGATGCAACTGGTCACTGATTGCTGCAACTCGTCACTGATTACTGCAACTGGTCACTAAATGCTGCAACTGGTCACTGATTGCTGCAACTGGTCACTGATTACTGCAACTGGTCACTGATTACTGCAACTGATCACTGATTGCTGCAACTGGTCACTGATTACTGCAACTGATCACTGATTGCTGCAACTGGTCACTGATTACTGCAACTGGTCACTGAATGCTGCAACTGGTCACTGATTACTGCAACTGGTCACTGATTACTGCAACTGGTCACTGATTGCTGCAACTGGTCACTGATTGCTGCAACTCGTCACTGATTGCTGCAACTGGTCACTGATTACTGCAACTGGTCACTGATTGCTGCAACTGGTCACTGATTGCTCCAACTTACTGTAACTCATTCATTACTGTAGCCTACAGCTTGATACTACAGCCAATCAGCCCATGGATTGCAGTGCAGTCATTCCAGTAAAATCCCATTCACCACCATATGACAGGTGAGTTCACTGGAGATCTTCGCTTCACTTCACCGCTGATTTCCTTCTGTCAGCTGCTCTCTACTCAAAGCCTTTATTCACTCGAATATCGCTCGCCATCTCTTTGGATAAGCTCGCGGAAGGAAATCAGGGTGCAGAGACTTGAGCGAGAGACAGCAGCATGATGAGGAAGGCATCAAAGCAAGTTCGAATAAAGCGAGGCCTTGTGCTCTCAATACAGCTCATGAAATATGCATATCGCAATGCTTCCTGTGCGTAGGGGCTTAGTTAAAATATCCCAGCCCTTACTGTGCACTGGGATATTGCAATCTTGGAGAATCATCAACCTTCTTAAAAGTGTTCCTGAACAGCTTTTAAATTTTTATTGTGTTTTGAATCTGCGACCGGGATCGGCAAACTCCGGTCTGCCAAGCCTCTATCCATGAAACTTCTCAACAGCAATCCGGCCCGCTCAAGGTTTGTGTTCTTCTCAACTCTCTTCTCTTTTTTTCTCCCCTCTCCACTCTCCTCCCTCCCCTCCTCTCCTCTACCCTCCCCTCCTCTCCCCCTCCTCTCCTCTCCCCCTCCTCTCCTCTCTCCCCTCCTCTCCTCTCTCCCTTGCCCTCCTCTCCACTCTCTTCTCTCATCCCAACTCTCCTCTCTCCCTCTCTCTCTCTCTCCCTCTCTCTCTCTCTCTCTCTCTCTCTCTCTCTCTTTTTCCCTTATCTCCCCTATCCCCCCTCTCTTCTCTCCTCTCCTCTCTCTCCCACAGTCATGCGCTAGATTCTATATCAGGCCCTTACGTTAAAAAAGTTTGCCCGACCCCTGATCTACGCGTCAGATAGATGAGTCACCGCACCAGATGATGGTTATTTAACCACTGCCATATATAGATTAGCAATCCACTCGAAAATGCTAATGGGTCGCTTGCCACCTGTGCTAGCAAATAGTGCAAAGTTATATGGGCCTAGATATAGTTAATTCCTCCTAATGCCATGCGACTCAGAGAGCCGGCCATTATTTACACTGTGCCCCCCCCCGAAATAATGCTATGCATGCAGAATTTGCTGACCTGTCACTGCTTCTAGAAGAGAGGAAGCAGAGACCCTAAGTGAGTTGCAGTGCGGTCTAATCCCGATCTAAGTTGTATTGTGTGTGTTTTTTCACTTGTCTCATAATACTCACTCGGAGCTATTAACTCGCTGGGGACAGGGAGGAGCAGCCCATGAGACCTTCTCCACTTTCACTTTCTTGTCTGACTTCTCTGTCTCTCTGGCTGTCTGCAGCGCCAGGCAACTCTCATGAGCTCAACAAAGTGAAAGATTAAGGTGGAGACTCCAGTGGCTTTGACAGCCCCAGACCGACTGCCCTCGCCTCCACCGCCCCAGTCAGCCAGCCAAACCGGACTTGAAGGAAGCCAAAACCAACATTTGCCTTGTCACTTGTCAATTTCTGCAGACTCGGCGCGCTCCACCGCTCTTTTGTTATCTTTTGGCTTGGGGCGATGCATTTCTGCTTCCAGCGCCAGGCCGCCGGGGAGACTCATGGGAACAATTGGAGATTTCCATGCTGTGCGGCAACAGGAAATACAAGAAAAAGAGAGTGAAAGTCTAAAACAATGGAGACCGGGGCCCGGGGAGTCACACAGGTGGTTTCTCTTCTGCCCTCTATCTTGCTGTCTCTCCTGAGCAGTCTTGACTCTGCAGTGGAGGCTCAAGATTTTTGTGAAGCAACAGAGAAAGAGACTATGCGATGCCAGGTGTTAAAAAAGCAACTATTCTTGCCAAAGCTGTCACGCCAATAACTTTAAGTTGGGCGCTCAACAGGTGGCTAGAAAAGAAATAGTGGCAGAAGGACAGAGACAGAAGGTGGCGAGTCTGCCTTCATTGGTTATGGTGGAAAAGTGCCACGTGCCAATAAGTTGGCTTAATTTATTCACTGAGAGTTACCGAGACAGCGAGAAATCAGATTTGCTTAGCGGGTAGATAGGTAGAGAAGAAGGGGAATAGGAAGGGAGTGATGAAGGGAGAGAAGAAGGGGGATAGGAAGGGAGAGATGATGGGAGAGAGGAAAGGAGAGGGGAAGGGAGAGATGATGGGAGAGAAAGGGAGAGATGATGGGAGAGAGGAAGGGTGAAAGAAGGAAAGATGAAGGAAAAGAGGAAAAGAGAGAGGAAGCGAGAGAGGAAGGGATAGAAGAAGGGAGAGAGGAAGGGATAGAAGAAGGGAAAGAGGAAGGGAGAGAGGAAGGGAGAGAAGAAGGGATTGAAGAAGGGAAAGAGGAAGGGAGAGAGGAAGGGAGAGAGGAAGGGAGAGAGGAAGGGAGAGAAGAAGGGAGAGAGGAAGGGAGAGAGGAAGGGATAGAAGAAGGCAGGAAGGGAGACAGGGAGAGGATTATTTTTTTTTATTAGAGGCAGGGGGGTTGTGTGCACCCTGGCGCAATTTAAGCGTCATTGGCACACAACCGGCGAGAGGCATTACTGCCCATTCCGCCGACTCCCCTGAGCAGGCATACAAGCGCGCGGATACGTTACGCAGGCACACACTCACACAGGAGTGTACAGCGGCCCTAACTTTATATTATCGTTAGGCATGTACACTTCACTGTGCCTTGGGGGGTTGGCTCTCAAGGCCGTTAATTGCACAAGCGAGCCAAGCCGAAATTCCAATTCAGCCCCAAATTAATGTGACTGCACTTGGAATCGAGCCTGGGTCACGGCACACCAGAGCAGCTGCGCTACCGCTGGGCTACGGCCCCCCTCAGGGAGAGGATAGGAATAGGGAAATCCCCCAAGTGAAAAGTAGAACATTAAAGAAGTGGTTGAAGACTGCAGCGGCAGCAACTCACCCAGCACGGTGACTCGCTGACTCGCCTTGACGGCATTGGTGCCGAACATGCCTTCGCAGTCGAAGAGGCCGTCCTGCTCGAGGCTGACGGGGCCCAGCGACAGGCTGCCGTTGACCCCGGCGGCTGGCCGGGCTGCCGCCCAGTCAGTCTGGAACGGCTCCTTCAAGCCGCAAGCGCCCAGCCCAGTGTTGCACAGCGCCAGTTTCTGCCAGGATGATTTGTTGTCCGGCGCGTGGCGCCACAGTATGAACACTGGCGCCGGGGTGAAGTTGCAGTGCAGGACCACGCTGGCGCCGACTGGCACCGCCGCTGGACTGGGCGATGACGTCATTGATAGCTGGATAGCCGCCACTGCGATATAGAGTGGTTTGTTTGGTTGATTGATTTGTTGATTGACTGATTGACTGATTAATTGACTGACTGATTGATTGCTTGATTGATTGATTGATTGATTGCTTGATTGATTGCTTGATTGATTGCTTGATTGATTGCTTGATTGATTGATTGATTGATTGATTGATTGATTGATTGATTGATTGATTGATTAATTAATTAATTGATTAATTGATTAATTAATTAATTGATTGATTGGTCTCTGAAAGCTTGAGGTATTGATAAATAACATTTGTAGTTGATACGAGAAGTTTATGTATACATTTATAATAAATCCATTATTACGGACCTATTTCCATACTAATATTAATACGCGTTGTTCCTTTTTGAATTTCCGCAAAAAAAGTTCTAAGAAATCCGAATAAACCAGTTAATTAGTACGTTATAACAGAACCTAAACTAACTGACAAACTTGATCATCAGCTATAACGCTTTGTTTGCTGCGTCGTAACCCCGGGCCGAAATGAGGCCATGTGCAGTATAAGTGTACCGCCACCCCCCCCCCTAGCTGGCTCGAAGAGGCAGAGCAGAAACTCAATAAAATCAATACATAATTCAGTAGGCAGCTGCAGCCCCTTCACTTTCAGAGCAGATTCCCATCAGCCTTGGCAGGTGAGGCTTGGCCTGCGAGGTGTTGATGAGGCATTGAGTTTTTCTCTCAAGATTCCTCATCTACCCACCCCCTCCGTTGGAGTCATCGATTGACAACACACACACGCGGCGGTAGCTCCGGCACCTTATCGGGAAGCTTTCACTGGGCGTATTAAATAAAAAAGTAAAAAGTGGATCGTATCCCCCCTACAGCCTGAGCTCTGAGCTCTGTTTATTGCCGTCTGCCCGCTTCTAGCTAGGGGTATTTGGTGAAAAACACGACAAAAAATAAAAACGGACCAGCCGTTATCCCCTTCCCGCCTCGGGGGAATTCTTTATCCGATCCAGCTTGTCCCACCCACCCCGCCTCCCCGCTGCATCCTCCAGCCTGCCGCTGCACAGTTCGGCAAGGGGAAAATTGATGACGTTAATCACGATGACGCAACCGAGGCTGGGACTTTGGCCAGTCCTGAGGAGCCTTCAAATCGAATTTCTCAATCATATAGTTCCCCTCCCCCCAGTCACAGCATCCGCCGACCGGGCTTCATCAGTCAGACACAGACAGCCAGCCCAGGTGGCTGTGAATGAAATTTCAGAGACGGGGCAGGAGCCCCCCTGTCTCTATCACTCTCACTGCTGACGCTCCAGACTTCAAAGTGACTGGCCGCGCCCCTCTTCACGTCAAGTCTGGATGTTGAAGAAGGGCCTCAATTTAATCGGTTCTTAATTGTCACCGGAGGAACAGGGATTATCCGTTGGGATATTTTTCCCCCTCAAATTTATCCATTCAACTCGGGCTTGCTCTCCGGAAAAGAGAAACTCGCGTCTGTCAGTTGGACCGCAAGCTGGGAACGAGGGATTTCAGAGAGTTGTAGACCGCTTCTGATCCCATTAAGGGATTACAGACGAGCAACAGGAGACGTGGGGTCTTGAGAGGATTTCTGTGGACCCCCCCCCCAAACCAGTTCAATCGGTTCGAATCGAATAGCAGCCTCTTCTCTAATTAGTGCCTCCCAGATCCCCAAACGGGATGAAAGACTGAACAGCCTGAACTGTCCCCAAATTGGGATTAGACTCCCCTGCTGCTTTCCCGCCAGGCTATGGCTAGTGGAATATATGACGCAATCTGCTGGGAGCAGCACTGCTCCAGACCCAATCAAACTGATTGTTTCGTCAAAAAATTCATATTTTTTCCAACCTTCACTCCATCCCTGATGAGCTCGCCGCCGTGTTGTCGTTGTCCAACTGAAATGAAGTTTTTTCTGGCGGCTTTGTCCCCAATTAACCCCAATCAGGCTTCGGTTTTGTCTGCTTATCGGCTAATAAAGATGGTCCACTTCCTGCTGCTGGGGCCCGCAGATTTTAATCCTAATTTTTTGTGTGGAAAATTGGGAGTTTCTTCTCCTCAAATCCAGCACGATGCACCTGCTCCCCACCGGCTCGGCTGGGACTTAAGCAGCCGAATATCACAGAGGACTTTGAAACGAATTCCTCGAATGGCGAGCGTTGGCAACTAGGCGAGACGGATTATCAGAGTGGAGGCGCGGATTATGGGTTAAAAAGTCTCCATTTTCTCCGCTTTTCCGCTTCTCCGCAAATCCCTTTACTAATTACTTGGCGAGCTTTCATATTGCCTACAGCATAGCAACTGGAGGTGCACAGGAAGCAGGTCAAAAGGATTGAAACTTTTTTTTCTGACTGGCTGTCTGATTGTGCAACCAAGGCAAACCAGTGACTACTTAGCTCACTCTAAGAGCGTACATATTGTTTCGATTTTAACAAACAGAATCATTAAATCAAGTCGCCAACCTTCCAGACCATCGAGGTATTCAGCGAGCGGCTTTTCCAATCATTTCGAATTGTTTATAGTGATTTCGATCAACACTTTTCTGCATCATTCCCAGCATCTCCGACATCTCCAGCATCTCATATATCTCCAGAATCTCCGACATCTTCAGCATCTCCGACATCTCCAGCATCTCCGACATCTCCAGCATCTAAAACATCTTCATCTACAGCATCTCCGACATATCCAGCATCTCCGACATCTCCAGCATCTCCGACATATCCAGCATCTACAACATCTTCATCTACAACATCTCCGACAGCTACAGCATCTCCGGCATCTCCAGCATCTCCGACATCTCCAGCATCTCCGACATCTCCAGCATCTAAAACATCTTCATCTACAGCATCTCCGACATATCCAGCATCTCTGACATATTCAGCATTTCCGACATATCCAGCATCTCCGACATCTCCAGCATCTCCGACATATCCAGCATCTACAACATCTTCATCTACAGCATCTCCGACAGCTACAGCATCTCCGGCATCTCCAGCATCTCCGACATCTCCAGCATCTCCGACATCTCCAGCATCTCCGACATCTCCAGCATCTCCAACATTTCCAGCATCTACAACATCTTCATCTACAGCATCTCCGACATCTACAGCATCTCCGACATCTCCAGCATCTCCGACATTTCCAGCATCTCTGACATCTCCAGAATCTCCGACATCTTCAGCATCTCCGACATCTCCAGCATCTCTGACATCTCCAGCATCTCAGACATCTCCCAGCATCTCCGACATCTCCAGCATCTCCTACATCTCCAGCGTCTCCTACATCTCCAGCGTCTCCTACATCTCCAGCATCTCCGACATCTCCAACATCTTCAGCATTTCCGAGATCTCCAGCGCTTCAAGCATCTCCAACAACTCAGAAATCTCCGACATCTCCTTCGCTGGCTTTTCCAGACTTTTTCAGTGGTCGTATCGAGACAAGTCGAGAAAGTGCGATGCCATCCAGGTTAGCTTTTACACCTAACTGACAGGATAAGGCGTGAAACAATTCCCATTTTAGAATCGCTCCCCAAGAGCTCCCTGTCGGCTCGGGGAGGAGGGGGGAGGAGAGCGGAAGGGCGGATGAAGGGAGGAATGTGAGAGGCTGCACGAGCCGCGGGTCAGCTTGCGAAACGAAAGCAAAGCAATTAAGGAAATTGAAGGCTGACCCTCTGGCCAGATGAGGACCTCAACTCAACTTCTCTCTTTCCCTTGGTCCACAGACTGTATAAATGTATCCCAAATATCCCCAGCACTGGACAGCCGCAGCCTCTCCCACCCCCGCCCTTTCTCACGCAGTGGCACTTCGGTCGCAGGAAACTGAAGGCCTAGATTTGACTGAGCGATAAAAAAGCGTCAAGAGGGGGACCCCAGGGATGTGGGAAGTGGGAGAGAGAGAGAACAGAACTGAAGCTTCTGACACGTTCCGTCAATGAATAGAGAAAATGTTCTCCGAATGAGGGAATTCACCTGGCCATCATGAGAGATTCTCGATGAAATTTGTGACAGTTCGAACTGGCGGAGTTATAAGTGACAAAATAAATGATTCGACTTTCGATATGCTTTATTTGACTGGGAGAAGGTGACTACTGTTAAGATTGAGTGATAGGTGGGGGCGCTGCAGACTATGGGATCTACTGGGCGCAATGCGTAGATTTTCCTGATAAGAACCAATCAGGCTTGAACTCTCTCACCGACTTCAACTCTGCTTCCAGTCCATGCATAATTCTTCCCAGATGAATTCCCGCTGATATTCTAGCAGTCCTCTCCAGCCCCATCCTCTCTGCAGGAGGGCAACGGCCACCAATTTTCGACAGGTGGACGGCCGAGGGCCAAAAAATCCTCCCCGCAGTCTCTCCGGAGCCACCCGAATAGCTCGCGAGGGTCAGTTCTTCACTTTTACACCGCAGCCTCATTAAGATAGAAAAAGAGTCTGGCCTTGCCGATGAACCTCGGCTTGTGCTTGAAATACTAAACCCACCTGAGGAAAATTTACCTCTTCTAAATTCAATCCCCTCTCTATCAGCGACAACTGCTGAGGAATGCGAATGGGGGAGAATTCTTTCAAAACAATTTCCCCATCAAATTTCTCTGCAGTTTGAAGGATTGCGCAATCATGAAAACAGTTCTAACGGTAGTTTAGGGGTATTTAACTTAAAGTAGACTGTGGAAGAAATTAATGCCATGAATAGAAAGGTGTGTCAGGAATAAAAATGAAATAATAGAGTCAGCGAGTCTCTCGAAAAACAGGTGTGTCAGATGGTCATGAGTCATTGTGAGTCAGCGAGTCTCTCTGCATCTAAGCAGGTGTGTCAGGTGGTCATGAATCATTGTGAGTCAGCGAGTCTCTCTGCATCTAAGCAGGTGTGTCAGGTGGTCATGAATCATTGTGAGTCAGCGAGTCTCTCTGCATCTAAGCAGGTGTGTCAGGTGGTCATGAATCATTGTGAGTCAGCGAGTCTCTCTGCATCTAAGCAGGTGTGTCAGGTGGTCATGAATCATTGTGAGTCAGCGAGTCTCTCTGCATCTAAGCAGGTGTGTCAGGTGGTCATGAGTCATTGTGAGTCAGCGAGTCTCTCTGCATCTAAGCAGGTGTGTCAGGTGGTCATGAATCATTGTGAGTCAGCGAGTCTCTCTGCATCTAAGCAGTGTCAGATGGTCATGAATCATTGTGAGTCAGCGAGTCTCTCTGCAGTCTGCACCTAAATCTAAGCAGGTGTGTCAGATGGTCATGAGTCATTGTGAGTCAGCGAGTCTCTCTGCATCTAAGCAGGTGTGTCAGATGGTCATGAGTCATTGTGAGTCAGCGAGTCTCTCTGCATCTAAGCAGGTGTGTCAGATGGTCATGAGTCATTGTGAGTCAGCGAGTCTCTCTGCATCTAAGCAGGTGTGTCAGGTGGTCATGAGTCATTGTGAGTCAGCGAGTCTCTCTGCATCAAAGCAGGTGTGTCAGATGGTCATGAGTCATTGTGAGTCAGCGAGTCTCTCTGCATCTAAGCAGGTGTGTCAGATGGTCATGAGTCATTGTGAGTCAGCGAGTCTCTCTGCATCTAAACAGGTGTCAGACGGTAATGAAATCATTTAGATCTTCACAGACTCAAAACAGGTGCAATGGCAAGATGATGACTCAGAACTTACCGCTGACAGAAGTCCACACGAAGAGGTGCAGCAGCCAGACTTGACCAGGCATTGTTTGCTTGCGCAGTTGATACTCAAATACAATCTGCAATTTGAGGGGCAAATGGGGGCAGGAGGCTTTAATGCGTTATTGTTCATTTTTTGTCAGAGGCAGATAGTCATAAATTAATGACTATTATTTTTCACTTGTCTGTGCTCATGCTCAGAGCTCTTAATTAAGCTGCCAATGCATTGACACAGGGTTTGGTTAGCGGGTTGGTCTGTGTATTTAAAAAGTTTCTGAGTTAGCCAATGGTCTTTGTTAACTAATAATAACTAAAATTAGGCGTTGATTGACAAAGACCACTGAATATACTGTGACAAATACTCCGGAGGAGACAGTGGAAACGTGGGAGAGAATGTACTTGCTGCTTAGTAGTAGGCATGAGGAATGTTACAGATACTGTAGTAGACATGAGGAATGTTACAGATACTGTAGTAGACATGAGGAATGTTACAGATACTGTAGTAGACATGAGGAATGTTACAGATACTGTAGTAGACATGAGGAATGTTACAGATACTGTAGTAGACATGAGGAATGTTACAGATACTGTAGTAGACATGAGGAATGTTACAGATACTGTAGTAGACATGAGGAATGTTACAGATACTGTAGTAGACATGAGGAATGTTACAGATACTGTAGTAGACATGAGGAATGTTACAGATACTGTAGTAGACATGAGGAATGTTACAGATACTGTAGTAGACATGAGGAATGTTACAGATACTGTAGTAGATAATAGAGGCTGTAGTAGATAACAGAGGCTGTAGTATATAACATAGGCTGTAGTAGATTACAGAGGCTGTAGTAGATAACAGAGGCTGTAGTAGATAACAGAGGCTGTAGTATATAACAGAGGCTGTAGTAGATTACAGAGGCTGTAGTTTATAACAGAGGCTGTAGTATATAACAGAGGCTGTAGTAGATTACAGAGGCTGTAGTTTATAACAGAGGCTGTAGTATATAACAGAGGCTGTAGTAGATTACAGAGGCTGTGGTAGATAACAGAGGCTGTAGTAGATTACAGAGGCTGTAGTAGATAACAGAGGCTGTAGTAGATAACAAGACTAATGCACCAAAGCCCGTGTAACAGAACTATTTTTAACTATCCTCAAAGCGAACCGCCTGGACATTTTGTGTGCAGTTATGCACCTGGTCGATCGCATCAGCTCCACAGGGGTGGCTTGCCTCAGAAGAAGAAAATCTTGGAGTGCAGAAAAAAGCAGAATGCTCCAAAGAGAAAAAGGAGCCGATTAAATAAGAACCAGGCTGTCCCGCGTTCTGCAATTCCCATGATGACGTGCAGCTTCTCGAGATTTTCTCTTTACTCCGCTTCCAGAGCGGGAGCTCCACAATTTTTTCCTTTTGCACTTTCCGCTCGAAAATTAATCGTTAGAAAGATTTTGTTATATAGGCAGTTTCCACTGGCAGTATAAATTAACACAGCGAGTATTAGCTATTCGATATTAAATTTTCTAGTTGATAGATTGATGAAGGTAGAAAATTAAATCCGGAAGCTGGAATCGAAGTGTCAAAAATGTATGTTGATATTTTTTAAATTTCCCAGAACTGAATTTCTCGACTGTACTCGTATCCCGGTCAATGTCCCCGGGTTCGAATCCGCGTGGATCTGGGCAAACAAGCAGTTATGGTGCATTCAGGCAGCAGCTGGCCAAAGTCTCAGGCTGCGTGTGAACACAATCAACACGAGCCTAGCCTGTAGAGAGCAATTTAAGGCTTATAAAATTTTATTAGACTCAAGCTCAACAAGGTCTCACAACTTCAGTCATGTGACTGCCTATAACTCTTCCCAATGCCCCGATTTTCGTATAGAAAAAACTTTCATTGGAGGCCGGGGTTTCTCTGTTTAGCTTCACGTATTGTTCAGTATTATTTCATGCGATCAGCTGATGGGGGCCGTAGCCCGCATGGTCTAGCTCAGCGCTCTGGTGTGCCAGCAGTCCAGGTTCGATTCACACAAATTTGGGGGCTGAATTGGAATATCGGCTTGGCTCTGCTCGTGCTATTAACGCCCTTTGGAGGCCAACCACCAAGGTACGGTGAGGTGTACCGCTGTGCCGCTGTGCACTCCTGTGTGAGTGTGTGCCTGTGCGTATCACTGCGTACGTATCCGCGCGCTTGTGTGCCTGCTCAGGGCAGTCGGCGGAATGGGCAGTAATGCTTCTCGCCGGTTGTGTGACAATGTCGCTTAAACAGCTCCCTGCCTCTAATAAAAAGGCAATTGTCACTGCAGGCAATTGTCACTGCAGGCAATTGTCACTGCAGGCAATTGTCACTGCAGGCAATTGTCACTGCAGGCAATTGTCACTGCAGGCAATTGTCACTGCAGGCAATTGTCACTGCAGGCAATTGTCACTGCAGGCAATTGTCACTGCAGGCAATTGTCACTGCAGGCAATTGTCACTGCAGGCAATTGTCACTGCAGACAATTGTCACTGCAGGCAATTGTCACTGCAGGCAATTGTCACTGCAGGCAATTGTCACTGCAGGCAATTGTCACTGCAGGCAATTGTCACTGCAGGCAATTGTCACTGCAGGCAATTGTCACTGCAGGCAATTGTCACTGCAGGCAATTGTCACTGTTGTGCGTCTCCTTGCTCTAGGCTGGGGAGAGCCAGGTGTGCTCAGCAGCAGCAACTTCTGTCAAGGGTAAAGAACAAAATGCTTTGCTGTTTTGAGAAGAAGTGAGCCGGTGCATCCCGAGCTCCTCATTCGCATTGTTTCAAGCTGCCACTACAGAGAGACTCTTCACCTTCAGGCACGCTTCTTTCAGAATTTCAGGTGCCCTACTCAAAGAGGAAATGCCCCGTGCTCTTAGTTTCTATCGAGAGCCCCCTGGGTTTCCAAGGCATCAAGGCTCTGTGACCCTGACACGTTTAGAAGGGCTTATATGACAAGATTATGAGCGGAGCTCAGATCATTCTTTCTATTCTCTGAAGCGACCGGCAGTCTGAATTCTTTCATTCTATCCAGACACAATACTATTGATATTATAATAAATTATTCAAAGTTTGAGCTGTCAATCAAAACACAACTAAATTTTTCCGCTAAAAGATCTGGCTCAAAGAAGTCAGCTGCAGTTACTCTTATAGAAAACTTATTCCGACTTGGCTTCCACACCAGATTCTGTACAATATCAGGTTGGCATTGGCTTTGTAAATCAAACCCTGGGAATTAGATAAAGTAGCCGAACAGCCCATAATATCATAAAAATTTTGATTGTTAGGCAGCGGCGCTGGAATTTTATGTGCCGTGGACTTCTAGATAAGAGACTATCTGGATTGCGAACATGGACAACTAAAGCAACCGAATTTGTCTATGGCGAAACCTCATTTATAAAACGCAACTGAAAATTTTCCAGAACGCCTCGGAGATTCGCTTTGACTGCGAGATGAACAGACAGCCGCGCAATTCGAGGCTGATGGAGAAAAACTTATCGAATAACGGCGGCACGCCGTGGCCTTCAAAGGGGATGAATAAATCTCAGTTTGAAAGAACTTCCCAGCAGGAACACCGCTGTCTGCCCCTAAGCCGCTGCCGCACAATGGGAGGATACTAATACTAAAAATAATCATCTACTTTTATTGCTCCCCGGCCGGCGGATGTGCGGTGGGGACTGATAGCAGATCCGGCAGTCTCCAGCTTCCCATCTTCATCTCTGCGCCAGCATCCCCAATCGACTGTTTTATTATTTTTCTTTTGCCTAAGAAGGTGCCGCCCAAATCTGCTACGTGACTTTCTATCCTGTAAGATTTATTACCGGCTATTGCGCAATACTGAGGTAAACTGCAGGCATGTGCTCGGGCCGCTCCTGGCCTCATCACGGACTGCGGAACAGCGGGGGGTCCGAACACAGGCTCTGTCCTTCCTGTCCTCGACTTGCTGCTTTTGCTTCAGGTTCGTGCAAAATGGTTGGGAAACTTTGCATAGAATTCTCCCAGTACAGTCGTCTGTGGATTTTTATACGAGCTGCTTTTTGAAGGTTTGTAGGGCAGAAAGAAGTTCACTGCCAAGACAGACAGACAGACAGACAGACAGACAGACAGACAGACAGACAGACAGACAGACAGACAGACAGACAGACAGACAGACAGACAGACAGACAGACAGACAGACAGACAGACAGACAGACAGACAGACAGACAGACAGACAGACAGACAGACAGACAGACAGACAGACACTAAGACCTAAGACACTAAGACCCAAGACACTAAGACCTAAGACACTAAGACCCAAGACACTAAGACCTAAGACACTAAGACCTAAGACACTAAGACCTAAGACACTAAGACACACACAGAGCCTGACTACCTATCTGCAGGCGCATGCCATAGCCATAATGAGATTAATTAATTCTCACCTGTGCTCTGAGTTTCTCAGTCGCCGCCGGGCTCAATCAGCAGCTACGAGTACATCCGGTAGATCGAAGCTCCGCAGTGAAAAAGCAGCCGCAGCACCGCTGACTCGCAGCAGCCGATGCCGAAGGGGATTCACAGCAAATCCTGTCCATACACGAACCCTCATGAGAGTCTTTGCTTCGGTAAGAATATGCGGCATTGGCATTAATAATAAGGAAGTGTGTGGGGATCACCCTGCTGAACTCTCTGCAGCCAATGAGAATCCAGCGCTCACATCATTGGCCAGTCACTACTTTGGTTGATTCATTCATGCTGCTCCAGAGTCTCGTTCATTATTGCGCATGAGGCCCGACAGAAGCCAGTTTATCTTCTGCTTTGGATTTTCCAACTGTTTTATGGCTCTCATTTTCAAACTGTTCCGTTTTCTTTCTTCTCTACAAGTCTACCCCTGCTCTATCTCTGTTCTATCTCTCTCTGTTCCATCTCTCTCTGTTCTATCTCTCTCTGTTCCATCTCTCTCTGTTCTATCTCTCTCTGTTCTATCTCTCTCTGTTCTATTTCTCTCTGTTCTATCTCTCTCTGTTCTATCTCTCTCTGTTCTATTTCTCTCTGTTCTATTTCTTTCTGTTCTATCTCTCTTCTTTCTGTTCAATTTCTCTCTGTTCTATCTCTCTCTGTTCTATCTCTCTGTTCTATCTCTCTCTGTTCTATCTCTCTCTGTTCTATCTCTCTCTGTTCTATCTCTCTCTGTTCTATCTCTCTCTGTTTTATCTCTCTCTGTTCTATCTCTCTCTGTTCTATCACTCTCTGTTCTATCTCTCTCTGTTCTATCTCTCTGTTCTATCTCTCTCTGTTCTATCTCTCTCTGTTCTATCTCTCTGTTCTATCTCTCTCTGTTCTATCTCTCTCTGTTCTATCACTCTCTGTTCTATCTCTCTCTGTTCTATCTCTCTCTGTTCTATCTCTCTCTGTTCTATCACTCTCTGTTCTATCTCTCTCTGTTCTATCTCTCTGTTCTATCTCTCTCTGTTCTATCTCTCTCTGTTCTATCACTCTCTGTTCTATCTCTCTCTGTTCTATTTCTCTCTGTTCTATCTCTCTCTGTTCTATCTCTCTCTGTTCTATCACTCTCTGTTCTATCTCTCTCTGTTCTATCTCTCTGTTCTATCTCTCTCTGTTCTATCTCTCTCTGTTCTATTTCTCTCTGTTCTATTTCTTTCTGTTCTATCTCTCTTCTTTCTGTTCAATTTCTCTCTGTTCTATCTCTCTCTGTTCTATCTCTCTGTTCTATCTCTCTCTGTTCCATCTCTCTCTGTTCTATCTCTCTCTGTTCTATCTCTCTTCTTTCTGTTCAATTTCTCTCTGTTCTATCTCTCTCTGTTCTATCTCTCTTCTTTCTGTTCAATTTCTCTCTGTTCTATCTCTCTCTGTTCTATCTCTCTGTTCTATCTCTCTCTGTTCTATCTCTCTCTGTTCTATCTCTCTCTGTTCTATCTCTCTCTGTTCTATCTCTCTGTTCTATCTCTCTCTGTTCCATCTCTCTCTGTTCTAGCTCTCTCTGTTCTATCTCTCTTCTTTCTGTTCAATTTCTCTCTGTTCTATCTCTCTCTGTTCTATCTCTCTTCTTTCTGTTCAATTTCTCTCTGTTCTATCTCTCTCTGTTCTATCTCTCTGTTCTATCTCTCTCTGTTCTATCTCTCTCTGTTCTATCTCTCTCTGTTCTATCACTCTCTGTTCTATCTCTCTCTGTTCTATCTCTCTCTGTTCTATCACTCTCTGTTCTATCTCTCTGATCTATCTCTGTTCTCTCTGTTCTATCTCTCTCTGTTCTATCACTCTCTGTTCTATCTCTCTGTTCTATCTCTTTCTGTTCCATCTCTCTGATCTATCTCTGTTCTCTCTGTTCTATCTCTCTGTTCTATCTCTCTGTTCTATCTCTCTGTTCTATCTCTCTCTGTTCTATCACTCTCTGTTCTATCGCTCTATGTTCTATCTCTCTCTGTTCTATCTCTCTGTTCTATCTCTCTCTGCTCTATCTCTTTCTCAGTTCTATTTCTCTCTGTTCGATCTATATTGAATCTATATCGATATATGTTCTCAGTTCTCTCTATAGTTAATGTTATTTCTATATCTTTAATTGTCTTAACAAAGTTTCACACTCAATACTCAAGTAATAAATCTGTGCAAGCCACATCAATTCACAACAGCAGCCGAAAAACAATTAATGAACAAATATCAGTTCAACAAAGAGCTCAATTGCACAGCAAAAGCACTTGAATGAGACACATGGTCACTCCGTGGGAACAACTGCGCTGTCTTAATAATTTGTTTTACTTTCTCAAGAATCAAACTTTCTGCCTTGCCCATTGAAGCTTTCTAACTGACAGATGGCGCCTCGGAGCTTTGCAGGTTTTCTCTTGGGCGGGGGGGGGTAATTGCAGAGTCTGCCTCTAGAGGCAAACGGGTCCGCTGATAATAAAATACTTTCGCGCCAGTGAATGCCGCGGTCGTGGCTTACAGTTCAGGAGTAGAAGTGTTTTATGACTCTTTATGGAAACTGCGACTCAGGACCTGCTGAAATGGAGGAGAGCTCAGCATTAAGCAGCTTGCCGCTGAGTCCTTAGTCTGAGTCCTCGTATTTAGAGAGCTCCGCCTGTGCGCCGTTAGGGAAGTCGATAAGCTGGAGTGGAGGGCACTAAACTGCTGAGCTGCTGCAATCAATAAGGCAAAATTAAGCTTGAGTTCACACTTTCAGTCTTATGTCAGTTAGCTTTTATAGTCTTCAGCTGGGGTCTCACTCTCTGTCTCACTCTCTCCCGCTGTCACACTCTCTCCCACTGTCTCACTCTCTCCCGCTGTCACACTCTCTCCCGCTGTCTCACTCTCTCCCACTGTCTCACTCTCTCCCGCTGTCACACTCTCTCCCGCTGTCTCACTCTCTCCCACTGTCTCACTCTCTCCCACTGTCTCACTCTCTCCCACTGTCTCACTCTCTCCCACTGTCACACTCTCTCCCACTGTCACACTCTCTCCCACTGTCACACTCTCTCCCACTGTCTCACTCTCTCCCACTGCCTCACTCTCTTCCACTGTCTCACTCTCTCCCACTGTCTCACTCTCTCCCCCTGTCTTACTCTCTCCCACTGTCTCACTCTCTCCCACTGTCACACTCTCTCCCACTGTCTCACTCTCTCCCACTGTCTCACTCTCTCCCACTGTCTCACTCTCTCCCACTGTCTCACTCTCTCCCACTGTCTCACTCTCTCCCACTGTCTCACTCTCTCCCACTGTCTCACTCTCTCCCACTGTCTCACTCTCTCCCACTGTCTCACTCTCTCCCACTGTCTCACTCTCTCCCACTGTCTCACTCTCTCCCACTGTCTCACTCTCTCCCACTGTCTCACTCTCTCCCACTGTCTCACTCTCTCCCACTGTCACACTCTCTCCCGCTGTCTCACTCTCTCCCACTGTCTCACTCTCTCCCGCTGTCACACTCTCTCCCGCTGTCTCACTCTCTCCCACTGTCTCACTCTCTCCCACTGTCTCACTCTCTCCCCCTGTCTCACTCTCTCCCGCTGTCTCACTCTCTCCCACTGTCACACTCTCTCCCGCTGTCACACTCTCTCCCGCTGTCTCACTCTCTCCCACTGTCTCACTCTCTCCCACTGTCTCACTCTCTCCAACAGTCTCACTCTCTCCCGCTGTCTCACTCTCTCCCACTGTCTCACTCTCTCCCGCTGTCTCACTCTCTCCCACTGTCTCACTCTCTCCCACTGTCTCACTCTCTCCCACTGCCTCACTCTCTCCCACTGCCTCACTCTCTCCCACTATCTCACTCTCTCCCACTGTCTCACTCTCTCCCACTGTCACACTGTCTCCCACTGTCACACTCTCTCCCACTGTCTCACTCTCTCCCAATGTCTCACTCTCTCCCGCTGTCTCACTCTCTCCCACTGTCTCACTCTCTCCCACTGTCTCACTCTCTCCCACTATCTCACTCTCTCCCACTGTCTCACTCTCTCTCTCACTCGCTGTCTCAATCTCTCCTGCTATCTCACTCTCTCCCACTGTTTCACTCTCTCTCTCACTCGCTGTCTCACTCTCTCTCTCACTCGCTGTCTCACTCTCTCCCACTGTCTCACTCTCTCCTACTGTCACACTCTCTCCCACTGTCTCACTCTCTCCCACTGTCACACTCTCTCCCGCTGTCTCACTCTCTCCCACTGTCTCACTCTCTCCCGCTGTCTCACTCTCTCCCGCTGTCTCACTCTCTCCCGCTGTCTCACTCTCTCCCACTGTCTCACTCTCTCCCACTGCCTCACTCTCTCCCACTGTCTCACTCTCTCCCACTGTCTCACTCTCTCCCACTGTCTCACTCTCTCCCACTGTCTCACTCTCTCCCACTGTCTCACTCTCTCCCACTGCCTCACTCTCTCCCACTATCTCACTCTCTCCCACTGTCTCACTCTCTCCCACTATCTCACTCTCTGTCTCTCTCTCCCACTGTCTCTCTCTCTCTCTCCCTCAGTCGCTGTCTCAATCTCTCCTGTTATCTCACTCTCTTCCACTGTTTCACTCTCTCTCTCACTCGCTGTCTCACTCTCTCCCACTGTCTTACTTTCTCCCACTGTCTCACTCTCTCCCACTGTCTCACTCTCTCCCACTGTCACACTGTCTCCCACTGTCACACTCTCTCCCACTGTCTCACTCTCTCCCACTGTCACACTCTCTCCCAATGTCTCACTCTCTCCCGCTGTCTCACTCTCTCCCACTGTCTCACTCTCTCCCACTGTCATACTCTCTCCCACTGTCTCACTCTCTCCCACTATCTCACTCTCTCCCACTGTCTCACTCTCTCCCAATGTCTCACTCTCTCCCGCTGTCTCACTCTCTCCCACTGTCTCACTCTCTCCCACTGTCTCACTCTCTCCCACTATCTCACTCTCTCCCACTGTCTCACTCTCTCTCTCACTCGCTGTCTCAATCTCTCCTGCTATCTCACTCTCTCCCACTGTTTCACTCTCTCTCTCACTCGCTGTCTCACTCTCTCTCTCACTCGCTGTCTCACTCTCTCCCACTGTCTTACTCTCTCCCACTGTCTCACTCTCTCCTACTGTCACACTCTCTCCCACTGTCTCACTCTCTCCCACTGTCTCACTCTCTCCCACTGCCTCACTCTCTCCCACTGTCTCACTCTCTCCCGCTGTCTCACTCTCTCCCGCTGTCTCACTCTCTCCCGCTGTCTCACTCTCTCCCACTGTCTCACTCTCTCCCACTGCCTCACTCTCTCCCACTGTCTCACTCTCTCCCACTGTCTCACTCTCTCCCACTGTCTCACTCTCTCCCACTGTCACACTCTCTCCCACTGTCTCACTCTCTCCCACTGCCTCACTCTCTCCCACTATCTCACTCTCTCCCACTGTCTCACTCTCTCTCTCTCACTCGCTGTCTCAATCTCTCCCGCTATCTCACTCTCTCCCACTGTCTCACTCTCTCTCTCACTCGCTGTCTCACTCTCTCCCACTGTCTCACTCTCTCCCGCTGTCTCACTCTCTCCCACTGTCTCACTCTCTCCCGCTGTCTCACTCTCTCCCACTGTCTCACTCTCTCCCACTGTCTCACTCTCTCCCACTGCCTCACTCTCTCCCACTGTCTCACTCTCTCCCGCTGTCTCACTCTCTCCCGCTGTCTCACTCTCTCCCGCTGTCTCACTCTCTCCCACTGCCTCACTCTCTCCCACTGCCTCACTCTCTCCCACTGTCTCACTCTCTCCCACTGTCTCACTCTCTCCCACTGTCACACTCTCTTCCACTATCTCACTCTCTCCCACTGTCTCACTCTCTCCCACTGTCTCACTCTCTCCCGCTGTCTCACTCTCTCCCACTGTCTCACTCTCTCCCACTGTCTCACTCTCTCCCACTGTCTCACTCTCTCCCGCTGTCTCACTCTCCCCCACTGTCACACTCTCTCCCACTGTCTCACTCTCTCCCACTGTCTCACTCTCTCCCACTATCTCACTCTCTCCCACTATCTCACTCTCTCCCACTATCTCACTCTCTCCCACTGTCACACTCTCTCCCACTATCTCACTCTCTCCCACTATCTCACTCTCTCCCACTGTCTCACTCTCTCCCACTGCCTCACTCTCTCCCACTGTCTCACTCTCTCCCACTGTCACACTAGTGGCTTTCTCTCTTTGTCAAAATTTGTTCTTTATGCTGTGAGCTTGCAGCAGAAAAAGTCTTCTACATGGCTGGTTCCTCTCGTCTGTGTGATCGCTGCCCCGGCCCCAAGCAAATTCACTTTCTTCAAGCAGAGCATTCCGTCATTGTTGCTGTCTCTCGCTGATCTGCCAGCCAGGCTAGCAGGCCTGACTTCTTGTTCGTGAAGCAATAATTTTTTTCCTTTCCATTTTCCCCTCTCTCCTAATCCTTTCATTGTAGGAAACATGTTAGCTTTTTAGGAAAAAACTACCTGGTAAAGATTCTCAGGTAGCAAAGCTCACGGGCTTAAAGCACTGCCGGTAGGCCAAGCTTTGTCTGACTGGGGAAGTGGCATGGGGTTGGCGGGGGGCGCCACCTTAGCACCCCTCCCGTTTGGCCCCCATGCACTGGAGGGAGCAGAGTCAGCAAACTAATTCTAAGGCATTATGAAATCGCTGATCAGTGCAAGGATTTATTAATTTTCCTGGGTTAACTGCGCGCTCCTGCGCGTTTTACTGTGTTTAGAGAGCCGACACCAGATGGGGCAGGTGCGACCGAAATGTAATGAACTCTTCGCTGCGAGTGGCTCACAAAGACTGAATAGAGACTTGATCTGGACAGTTTGTTAGAGTAGTATGAGTAGTAGTCTGTCTGTCTGTCTGTCTGTCTGTCTGTCTGTCTGTCTGTCTGTCTGTCTGTCTGTCTGTCTGTCTGTCTGTCTGTCTGTCTGTCTGTCTGTCTGTCTGTCTGTCTGTCTGTCTGTCTGTCTGTCTGTCTGTCTGTCTGTCTGTCTGTCTGTCTGTCTGTCTGTCTGTCTGTCTGTCTGTCTGTCTGTCTGTCTGTCTGTCTGTCTGTCTGTCTGTCTGTCTGTCTGTCTGTCTGTCTGTCTGTCTGTCTGTCTGTCTGTCTGTCTGTCTGTCTGTCTGTCTGTCTGTCTGTCTGTCTGTCTGTCTGTCTGTCTGTCTGTCTGTCTGTCTGTCTGTCTGTCTGTCTGTCTGTCTGTCTGTCTGTCTGTCTGTCTGTCTGTCTGTCTGTCTGTCTGTCTGTCTGTCTGTCTGTCTGTCTGTCTGTCTGTCTGTCTGTCTGTCTGTCTGTCTGTCTGTCTGTCTGTCTGTCTGTCTGTCTGTCTGTCTGTCTGTCTGTCTGTCTGTCTGTCTGTCTGTCTGTCTGTCTGTCTGTCTGGCTGCCCCGTCTCCATTCAGCAAGTGGAGTTAAAAATCCAAATCCAGCAATATAATTTACAACCGGGCAGCGCTGATTGGAGGCCATAAATCATATTGGAAATGAAAGATTTTTTACCGGGCGGCAGTTTCAGAGATCTGCCCCACTGATGCAGCGCGGCATTGCCGTGCCCAGCCTCAGCCGCAGTGGCAGCAATTCTGGTTACGGCAGAGGCTTGCGCAATCCAAACTCTGGTCTGTTACTTTTGCCAAATGCGTTCTCGAGAGCTCGGGATGCCGTGTGTATAGTGCTATAAAATGTACAGTCATAGTTGCCATGCAAAATTTTCCTTTTGCTTGAATTGTCAACTTGGTCGTGTTTTCCGATTCTTACGAGTAGCTCGATGACAAACTGCCGGTAGCAATTCCCTAGCAACCCAAATAGGCTTGCCGTCTGCAGCGATTAGGGCGCGAAATTACTGGCCATATTTTGTGTCAAAAAAGAGCTATATTTTTGTGTCAGAGGGAGCCATATTTTTGTGTCAGAGGGTTCCATATTTTGGTGTCAGAGGGAGCCATATTTTGTGTCAGAGGCTGCCATATTTTGTGTCAGAGGCTGCCATATTTTGTGTCAGAGGCTGCCATATTTTGTGTCAGAGGCTGCCATATTTTGTGTCAGAGGCTGCCATATTTTGTGTCAGAGGCTGCCATATTTTGTGTCAGAGGCTGCCATATTTTGTGTCAGAGGCTGCCATATTTTGTGTCAGAGGCTGCCATATTTAGCGTCAGAGTGAGCCATATTTTAGTGTCAGAGGCTGCCATATTTAGTGTCAGAGTGAGCCAAATTTTAGTGTCAGAGGCTGCCATATTTTGGTGTCAGATAGAGTCGAATTTTTGTGTCATAGGGTGAGATATTTTGTGTCCGAGGGTGCCATATTTTGTCAGAGGGTGCGATATTTTGTGTCAGAGGGTGAGATATTTTGTGTCAGAGGGTGAGATATTTTGTGTCCGAGGGTGCCATATTTTTGTCAGAGGGTGAGATATTTTTGTCAGAGGGTGAGATATTTTGTGTCAGAGGGTGAGATATTTTGTGTCAGAGGGTGAGATATTTTGTGTCCGAGGGTGCCATATTTTTGTCAGAGGGTGAGATATTTTTGTCAGAGGGTGAGATATTTTGTGTCAGAGGGTGAGATATTTTGTGTCAGAGGGTGAGATATTTTGTGTCCGAGGGTGAGATATTTTGTGTCAAAGGGTGAGATATTTTGTGTCAGAGGGTGAGATATTTTGTGTCCGAGGGTGCCATACTTTTGACATAGATTTGCAAAATTTTGTTAAGAATGCATTAAATTACACTGAGCTGCAAATAAATATTCTTAGAACGAAAAATTTTGCTTTTTCCCATAAAAGTATTTCTTTCCTGTGACTCAGTCTTAGAAGCGGTTATAAAAGGAAACTATTTTATAAAAAAGTTGAAACAAAATATTAGAAAACTTCAATCGGGTCAGGCCAATAAACCGCACCTGCGGCAATTTTAAATCGCGATTCTACGAGAAAAACAGCTCAGGATTTTGCAGAGGGAATATTTGTGTAAAATTGCCAACAGCTGTTCCCCATCTTCAGGAGCGAGTTAACTGAGTCAAAATGAATTCAAGCAATTTATGGCTTCGCAGAAAAAGTTATTGATTGACTTCTCCAGTTCGTGTACACAGTGTGTATTGAACAAGTTTTTGCCATAGCTAATAAACTCACTGCCATCATTCATTAATTTCTTTTGCCAACAGGCACTTGCAGTGGGACTTCCTAGGCTTTGCTTAGTGGCGGCAGCTTTGCCCCCTTTTTTCTTTGATTACCGCCTGCCTGAGTCAATACGCTGGGCTGCCTGTTGTTGAGCTTGAAGATGAGTATTCGTGTGCTGTGGAGTCTCACCGACTGACAGCCTGTATTAAACGCTCTGTCACCCAGATGAGGCATTCCTGACACCCGAATGAGGCATCCCTGACGATACCTAGATGAGGCATCCCTGACACCCAGATGAGGCAATCCCTGACACCCAGATGAGGCAATCCCTGACACCCAGATGAGGCAATCCCTGACACCTAGATGAGGCATCCCTGACACCTAGATGAGGCCTCCCTGACACCCATGAGATGAGGCATCCCTGACAGACACCCAGATGAGGCATCCCTGACAGACACCCAGATGAGGCCTCCCTGACAGACACCCAGATGAGGCATCCCTGACAGACACCCAGATGAGGCCTCCCTGACAGACACCCAGATGAGGCCTCCCTGACAGACACCCAGATGAGGCATCCCTGACAGACACCCAGATGAGGCCTCCCTGACAGACACCCAGATGAGGCCTCCCTGACAGACACCCAGATAAGGCCTCCCTGACAGACACCTAGATGAGGCCTCCCTGACACCCAGATGAGGCCTCCCTGACACCCATGAGATGAGGCATCCCTGACACCCATGAGATGAGGCATCCCTGACAGACACCCAGATGAAGCATCCCTGACGCCCATGAGATGAGGCATCCCTGACGCCCATGAGATGAAGCATCCCTGACACCCATGAGATGAGGCATCCCTGACGACACCTACATGTAGATGAGGCATCCCTGTCACAGTGTGGCATTCCTGCTGACTCCCATAGCGTCGAATTTGACATCTTTGTTGGTTGCTTTTTCGGATTTTTTTAGTCCTATCACAGTTGTCGCTTGCTAAAATTTCGAATCAGGCTTTCTATGGGCATGCGCCAGTTCTATATGTACCTGTAAATTAGCATTCCTGTCTCATTTTGTCAGATACCGTAATATACTGAATTGGGAACAAATCGCTTATATTATATCTGAACGTAATAAAATCTGGATACATGGCGCCTGTGCACTAAGAAGCGAGAGACAACATCAACACACGGCATGCACACGTGTCACCTTGGGTCGAGCTGCTGCATGCATGATGTAAAAACTCTCTAAGCGATATGCGTAAGCGTAGTCTTTGAAGTCAGCTTGGCTAGTATTGACAATTGAACTAAACGAATTAAGGCCGCATAAGTCTGTCCGGCCAGTAAGCCAGGTGTGGAGCGAGCGAAGGCTATGAGCTGATGGGATTATTATTCTAAGACTCAGTGTAAACAGTATTTTAATTCCGCTAAGTAATTTATTTATTGTAGCTGTACATGTATACATTCTTTCAGCAATTCAATAATCCTGTCACTGTGTAAGCTAACATGTACGCGTAGCTATAGAAAAAGTAGGCGCGTCGCCACTGGGGGGGGACATGCCAATGCTTTGTCCCTTCCACCCCACCTTGTGATCCGTTGTGGTAATTGTGGTAATTTTCTACAGGGCACCAAAACATAGCGCCTTCGGCGCCAAAATGTGTGCTTGTGGTGCTAAAAGGAATGCTGCATGCGTTGCCAAAACGAGTGCCTGCGGCGCCCAAAGGAGCGCTGACAACACGATTCTCAAAATAATGAAAATGTAGGAATTTACTCATGTACATGTACATGTTGAATTCTTGGCTCTGTCCCCCCACCATAAAATCCATGGCGATACCCCTGGAAAAAGGGATTTGGACAATATATTTACATTTTTGGTCCATCATATATATAATTGTTATTAGCCAACAGGGCCAAAAGCAGCAAGAGGGAAGGCACAGGCGTGGCGACAAAGGCAGCGGACGAAACGAGTCCTGCGATAGCGAATATATTTTAGGATTTGAGGCGATTAAAAGGGAAGTCACGAAGCAACGGAATAAAAGCATTACAAGAAAATTAATAAAAAAAATTTTACGAGCCAAAGCGCTCTCGCAGCGCGCACGAGAGAGCGTGAGCGCACAAATAAAAGGGGGCCGACGCCGCCCACCCCCAACCCAACACCCCCACCTGCCGGCCGGCACCCAGCACCCCACCTTGCGGCAGGGATGCACACGCGCGGGCCGCACGCACAGACGGGCGGAGGGGGCGGCCCCGTCGGCTAAACACGATTACAGAGCAGGTTAAAACCGGCCCCTGAAATCGCAACCGTGCGAGACATTCTGAATGCTCCTTGACTGAAATGAGAATACATGGCACTTTACATGTAGCATCCACATTAAAACTCCAGAGCTTTAATATATTTAATCGTCTGCGCGCTTTCTTTATTATCAAGCAGCAGTTAGTGGATTCGTTGGGGGGGGGGGGGGCAAGGACCGAAAATTTCCCAAGACCCAAAGTCAAGTAGTCCTTGAAAATTCCATTTATCTTACCTTGTTTTGAAAAGAATTTGAAATAGTTGATATTTGAAAAAAATTACTTAATATCATCGCGCTTACTATAATTTGAGATGGACAAGTAAATAGCACAAGAGTTAGACTATTGTATAGTGATTCCGCGTTTTTCCTGCTTACCTGTTACGTAGCACATTAGTCAACGAATTTTACAATTTAAATTCTAAAAATTCCAGGAACAATAAATCTTAAATTTTTCCACCCAGACAGGACAACAGAAGGACATAGCATTATTGTACAGTATACAGTCCAGTTACCGAGTCGAATTTAGATCAGTACAATACAACAGTAGTAGACCTAGCGATGGCACAAGCGCATATTTCAAAGTCACAATCAAGTGTGCCATATCAGCAACAACAGTCTCTTCCGATGTTGTCTGGTTATGAATCCAGGCAAATTAGCTATCCGAGCGCAACTGGCAGTTTTGGCGCTCCAGTTGGCTATCCAGGGCAGGGAATGTCAGTTCGTGGCTCAGTAAATCCGTATGCCAGTGGGCAATTCATTCCCAATCAAAATTCAACAATGGGAGGTCGAACTGGCTCGCGAAGCAATCTGGCTCGCCAGTCAAGAAGCCTCGGTGCATCGAAGGCTTCCGTAGTCAGTGAGAGAGGCGGAAAGACCAACATTCGTAGAGAGTATCAAGACAAGAAGTTACGACGAAACTTGCAGTCGCCAATGTACGGCAAAGGTCGAACTCCATTTTTCATTGCTGTTGCACTGTTTGTGCTTGGTAGCGTTTTAATTCTTCTTGGAGTTGTTGTGCTGCTTCTTCGTTTTCACAACAACATCATGCTCTCTATTGACAAAGGCGAAATTATTGGACCTCTATTGATTTCTTTGGGAATTGCTTCATTGGCTGGTGGAATCAAGTTTTTATATGATGCCTATGTAATTAGCAACAATGAGAGAAATAGAATCAAAGTAAGTTTTGCATTCACTTTTATTCATATATACATTGTAAATTAGTAAATATGTTTGGATTACAATCACTGAACATATATTTAGAATTAGAAATCAAAATATAGTTTGGCCATTAAACTAAAATTAAACTAATTAAACTAAAAGCTTATAAAGTTATTTTTCATTGAATGCTTTAAATATTATTTTTTGATTAGGCCTAGTATACCAATAAATTTATTGTTTAGACTTAGTTTATATATTACATTTTCTAGAAATTAGTAGGCCTATTATAGCTTAGAATAATGTCTAGTAGCCTTTTAAATATTATAATCTAGAACTTACATGTGCAACCCCCTGATTTACAATGGCCATGCAACTTATTTTTTGACCAAATTCCCTATGAAAAAACCCTATAGCATAAATATTACCATTTTGGGTAAATGGCAAGAGTAACTATGACTGTCTTATATTAAAGCTAAATGCCTTATCATCTAATTAGTATTATGTCTATTATTTTGGGTTGCCATTTTTTGTAGCTTACCCCTGGTCCACCAACATTTTCAATGGCAAGATTGGCCAGGTTAGCCAGTAGTTGCGCTTATATGATCTAGACTATAGCTAGGGTACATCATACATGCGCAACAGTCGGCCGAGTCGGCCGATCTGGCCAACCGATTTGGCGGCCAACCAAAGTAAGTCGCAAAAATGCCCACCCAAATAAATACCGAAGTAGTACTAAGTAGCTGACGAGGCATTTTGCCCTAAAAATACAGTCATAGTTACTCCAGCCGTTTACCCAAAGTTGCGTTAATTTTGCTTTAGGGTTTCTTTTACATGTAAGTTGCATTTTTGACCAAAAACGATGTCGCATTTTTGTTAAAACTAAGTCACATGGCCGAACAAATTTTGGAAGTTGCGCATGTATGGGGTACATGATACAAGATGGCCACAGATCTAAATGTCTAAATTAAAATAAAAAATAATCAGTATAGGTCTATATATTTCACTCATTTCTATTTCCCTATTGGTAATAATTAGGAAGATATATGCTAAAATGGAATTATATTATATTATAATCATTCTCTTTGTTTTTAGGCCTAGCTTTTATTGTAGCTTGACCTATAGATGTTTATTTACTAAATAAAGCAAGTAGCCAAGCATAAAATAAATACCTTGTTGTATATTTAACTCATTTTTGCATTGCATTATTATTAGCAATGGTTTCTTAATAAACTGATAGTGATATGTTTGATATATATGGCCTTATGGGAATAAATTGGCATAAACACTAAAAAGATTAAAAAAATTTATTATGAATAATTTGTTTCAAATCTATTATTGTATCAATATTTATAAATATGATTGATTCAAAAAAAATACTTCATGATAATAAAACAATAGCTATTAAGTTGCTAATTATTGTTAGAGAAAAAGCAGATATAATAGAGATTTAATGTTGTGGCTATGGCCATGGCCATCTTGGTCTTACACCATAGCTAGGCCTATATTTTAAGTATTAGAATACTTCCCAATCTTGGTAATCTAGCTTAAGAATCCATACTTTTATCTAATAAAACAAAGTATATTTTTATGTTTAAAATAAAATCATGTTGAAGCAATTTATGCGAAACTTTATTTTGGATATTATAAAGCAATTCAATGCATTTTCGACTTGGTTAAAACAAGAACACTTAGTAAAAGTTTCAATATAGGGCCTAGTCAATCAAGGTAGATACCTTATTAAACAATTTGCTTGGCATAACTATAGCACTTCTATAATTTTAGAATTTTAGCATAAGAAACTTATAGATACAGATATAATACTAATATTAAATGATGAGGCATTTAGCCTTAATAGTATAGGCATAGTTACTGTTGCCATTTACCCAAAATTAGGTTAATTTTTCTTAGGTTTCTTTTATAACTAGTAGGTTAGCAGCATTTTTGGTCAAAAAAGAAAGTTAACATAGCCAGTGTAAATCAGGGGGTGTGCATATATATGCACTTGTATGATCTACTTGGTAATGATTTTGCTTTTTATCATCAATTGATTATGATTGTATAAGATGATATGCACCAACCCAGTAGACATAGCTGATTTCTTATCTAGCAAAGTTCTCTTCAGTGGCAGCTTACCTAAAGTGGCTCTAAAGTGGTCTTTAATAAGGTCTCTAAAGGTCTAAAGTGGCTCATCTTCCAGAAACTGCCATCTGTTTTTCACTACTAGATTATAAAACATTGATGTAAAGATTTTCTGTGAGATATTTGCATTCACTCAGATTTAATTTGATAATAGTCAATAATATCCTAGAAAAATATTTATGTCTATCTTTTATATGAGATTAAGCATGCCTTTTTGGGAGCTATTTTCATAAATCCTGCAAATATCATGTTTAATATTTCTACAAAAAATTGTCATATGACTGCTTTTTGCTAACAATAGATGGGTCCAAAATAATAGTTAGTTAAAAAACCATATTTAGTTTCCATGTTTTACTTGCTGTACTGTCTTTTAGTTTTGAATTGACTACCTAAATAAACTCTAATATGTTTCAAATTTTATTGAAATTGTTTTTAGTTTACTTCGGCCAGCGATTCCCTCATTCAAGCAACAACCAACAGGGCTGGGCCAGTTAAAGCTCCGCCAACGTGAGTGACTTAGTGGCATTTTTGTGTTATTTAACTGCCTCTCTGCTCTCACCCAGTGTCCTTGAATCCGCCTCTTCGCTCCTCACCCAGTGCCCTTGAATCCGCCTCTCCGCTCCTCACCCAGTATCCTTGAATCCGCCTCTCCGCTCCTCACCCAGTGTCCTTGAATCCGCCTCTCCACTCCTCACTCAGTGTCCTTGAATCCGCCTCTCCACTCCTCACTCAGTATCGCCTACTTATAGTAGACTGGTGTATAAAAGTGTATTAATTTTGAATTGTAAAAATATTTATACGATCTACGAAAACGAAACAAAAAACCAGGGAGATGCTGATGAGCGGCACCGTGTCAGCCAATGCCGTGAGCCGGACACCGCACGGATCCATGGGCTCATTGAACAAGGTGTGAATTTCAAGTTTTCAACAGTCATAACTATTCGGTTAACTCTGTTGTGTTTTTTATGAACTCTACTAAAAGTAGGAAGGCTAGGACATTTCTCTACGCACAAATACTCAAGTAACGAAGCAGACAAACTGTGTTGATATTTCCCATAAATTCAAGAAATCGAGTACAAGAATATCCTATTCTTCACGGGCGAATAGTCCTTTTTGTGTTTGTGTTGTGAAATAATTTTCCTATGATCAAAATTATCGATTAAAAATAGTCTGTTTTAAAAGTTTCTTTGTCGAATTTTATCTCTTTTTACACATTGAATCTTATTTAAAGTTTTAAAGTGCGTAAATATTATTGAATTTAGTTTAGTGATTTTATGTTGCAATTTTTAACAAATCACATTCCTGATTAGTTTTTTGTTATTGTAAAGAACATTCCATTCAATATTAACTGTTGTATTCTATAGTATATATGCCAATATGCCGCATGTTTTTAGTCAGTGCACTTTTAACAGTTGCTTTTAATTGAAAAGTCTAAACGCAATATAGAACAGCTTTTTTAAATCGGCGCGTTTTTTGTTATAATCTTTTGTTTTAAAAATTCTGCTGTTTGTTGTTGACTGAATCTTTTATAAAAAGTCTCATATTTAATTTGTTTTTTTCACTATAAATATCGAGTGCAATTCCTGTTTAGCCATGATGCAATACATTGTTTTATTCACAGATATTAAAGTACACCGGCTTGTTGCACTTTTATCGGCTCTTGATGTGTCACTGAAAAAACTTGAATTTTACTTAGTTTTTTATTTCTTACCCTTGGCTAGATAAAAAACGACTGATTTGCTCTATGTGCTACTGGTCAGCCAGATTGTGAGTAGTATGTCGCGGGAGAAAAGAATCCTACAGCTTGAAGGCTGCCAATGCTGATTAAGAGAGCCCTAAACTACCTGTCCTGGCCGGTAGGGTGCCTGCAGCATCAGCAGCACCTCCTGCACCGGCTCTGAGCAGTAGTCCGTCAGCTTCCAGGTTGTATTAAGTACTACATGTACTTCAAATCAGGCAGATTTTGCTGGGGAGGCCGGTTTTCGCTCCAAAATGTTTTATTGAGATAAGACGATTTCATATTTTTAGCATTGAATTCACACAACATCTCTTCACCTGCTGGACATCTTTCTGACCTTAAGATTAGTATCATGGACAACTAGAGTAGAGTACAACAAGTTTCTACTCTAGTTGTCCATGATTAGCATTTTTACAAAACACTGAATGAAGTTTTGCCATGAACATACATGTATTCAGTCAAGAAATATCAGTGTTTAAAATATGTTTGTGGCCAGTCGGTACTCTATGACAAAAATTATTTCCCCTTTAGGAGAATTTACAGTTTAATGCTCCTGATATCATTAAATGGTCGATTTTATCCTCAAAAGTGACTGCATATACTGATAGAATTAAGTAATTACCTTTAAATGCAGCCTCGGACAAATAGGAAAAAGTGACATTTCGTCAGAACTTTGCTTGCTTGTCGTTCTCTTCGGGTACTCGTAGCATTTCATGGAAAAGAGTTTGTTAAAATTGCAGACGCACTGTGGAAGTTCAGAAGTTGAGATATTGTGAATTTAATGTTAAGAAACCTCTTTTTACCCTTAACCTTCAAAAATGACCCCCCAAACAGCCTCTTAATTACAATCCTCCTTGCGTCGACCCGCCCCTGGATGTTGAACTTGCGTCACCGAGACTGCACTCGCGTCCTTCCTAATGTCATCTCTAACAGCGATCGAGCTGAAGCCCACCGTGCACTACAGACGTGTCAAGCGCACCTGAGCATTATTTAATCAATGCAGTATAATCCTCTTTCTGCGAGTGAAATCTTCGCCAATTGCTTGCCACACTCAAATCGGTCAAGTGAACCGGCATAATTAAAGTACACCTTGATAACAGTTTGGAATCGCCGGCTGTTGCCCCCGACGCAACGGTGGGCGGAGAGGCCACTTGAGCGCAGCCGGGGGTCCTCTCGGAGGCCCAATCCAGTCTGCATGGGCTCAGCCATTACGAGAGCGGATGAAGCGATCGAGGTCCAGGGGCGTAAGTGCCAGATTTCGACGCTGAGCCAGGCCGGGTTTGCACCTGCGGTCCTCTTCTAGTAGTAGGAACGAGCCGAACCCAGGGACACTTTGATGAAGAATTTGGATTGCGTCATTTCTCAGTTCAGACAGTTTTTACTAACTTTATCTGCACAAACTTCTAAACTTTATTAAAAACTGTTGGAAAGTCAAAGTGCCGCTGTACTGGCGCCTTATACGAGTCAGCGAAATGGGCAGAATTGCCTCCTGGCTGCTTGTGGGATCGACTATGTCGCCAAAGGCGTTGCACCAGGGTGCCCACCCGCAGCCTCCCGCAGTTATTAAATATTGTAATTGAATAATTTATTAATTTACTTTAATTTAATTTAATAATAATATTGTAATTTAGTTCTAATCTAGTCTAATCTAGCTCTAATCTAATCTAGTCTAGTTCTAATCTAGTCTAATCTAGCTCTAATCTAATCTAGTCTAGTTCTAATCTAGTCTAATCTAGCTCTAATCTAATCTAGTCTAGTTCTAATCTAGTGTAGTCTAGTTCTAATTTAGCATAGTCTAGTCTAGTTCTAATCTAGTTCTAATCCAGTCTAGTATAGTCTAGTCTAGTTCTAATCCAGTCTAGTATAGTCTAGTCTAGTTCTAATCTAGTCTAGTAAAGTCTGCAGACTGGATTTGATTTGAACTTCCGACTGGAAAGTCCGGCTGGCAAACCTCGGCGGGAAAACTTCCTGTGGGAAATTCTCGTGCTCCCGAGCGGTAAATCGCCTCTCTTTTGGGTGCAGAAACGAAAAAGCTGCAGTCGGTTTATCGGCAACAGAAATTCGACGCAGGCCGACGTATCACGTCGATATCCATCGGTGTAATGAAAAGATATCCATTTCTGCTTGAGAAGGTGGCATCGCTGAGCAGGGGTTCCATGATTTTCTACCCCGGTACTCTGAACCATTAGTTCGTATAAAGTTAGTTCGATCAGAGTATATCACTGGGTCGTAATAACTGACAACTGCTTTATGCACCTGCGGACAGTCACCAAGGACGACTTAAGTAGAAGGACGGGAAACCTCGTTTCTTAGAAATTTTTTGAAGCCACTTTTTCCCGAAAAAATACACTGCGGAGATAGGAAATTTTCATTTTTTCAGCACAAAAATTGCTATAACTTTTGATAGGAGGCAGATCCAGTGTTGATCTTTTGATATGTTGTGCCTTTTTTATTGCTCTATCGATATTTATAAAGCTTTCCGTTCAGAAAATTAGGATTCTATGTTAATTTTTAATTCTACGTATATTTTCATGTGTCTTGTGCTTGAAATACATTAGAATGCCACGGCTTGGCTCTTTGATTTTATGAGTCTATTTTATCCTTCTTACCTGACTGTATAGCAAATAGTCGTAACATAGATGATAAAATAAATTCATAAAACTAAATATTAGAGCTGTGTTATGCATTTTTGTGATTTTTAGATACAGGAAATATACGTAGAATAAAAAATTAACATAGAATCCTAATTTTCTGAACGGAAAGCTTTATAAATATCGATAGAGCAATAAAAAAGGCACAACATATCAAAAGATCAACACTGGATCTGCCTCCTATCAAAAGTTATAGCAATTTTTGTGCTGAAAAAATGAAAATTTCCTATCTCCGCAGTGTATTTTTTCGGGAAAAAGTGCCTTCAAAAATTTTCTAAGAAACGAGGTTTCCCGTCCTTCTACTTAAGTCGTCCTTGACAGTCACTTTATGGGCCTGATTCACAGTTGACGCCCCAGACTCCGCTTCAGGGTCTCCTTGGCCGAACCACCCCCTGTGGAGCGAGGGGTGCAATCGTGTAGAGACAGAAATAGTTGAAGAAGCATCCGAACCTGGTCCCCAGCACACCCAGGAGATCAAATAATTTGAGAGCTAGGCTATAGGCAGGTTTATCCCCATCAGCTTCATCCGCCTCGGCGTCTGGCGGCTCATCAATTTTTTCTGACACGACACTTTACTGCGCCCTCCGGCTGAAATCCCCGCTCACCCCGAGGGATTCGAACAAAAGGGGGCAGGTCAATGATGATCCACGATTGGCAACACCGCATAGAATTGGGAGGAGATCAGGCTAATCCACCTGTAATCCCCTCACGGGTCCTCGACGCGTTCCGATCTTCTCTCAACCGATTGCTCAATTGACGATGGCGGAGGGTGAAACGCCATTGCGGTCTGGCCGGCTGCCAAATCAGCCAATTTCACGGGCTTGCGGGTTCTAATTTTCGACAAAATTGAGACAATCAACAGATGCGGATTAGCGAAAGAATTTAGGATTATTTATATGTGGAGGGGAAAGAGTGGCTGGAAAAAAATTATGGTGATGACCCGGTCATCTTTCCAGAAATTACGCTTGTGTACGTGATTTAAGAGAGACTTAACCACCATTAAATGCAGCCTCGGACAATATTAACCACATTAAGCTCACTTTAAGTTATTACGATGGCACGGAATGATGTGACAGCTCGTATCAATCTGACGAACTGCATGGGTTTCCGCTGTCTATGGCATTTGGAATGGCCAATGGAATGGAGGGGGGGGGTACCAGGATACCAAAAGTCGAAAAAGAGCAAAAACAAAAACAGTAATCCATTATTTTCTTTCCTCCATGAGTATACCACAGAGTTCTGCTAGTTCCTGTTTAAACCTTCCTTTAAATCCACAAATAGATTTAAATCCTGTTTAAATCCACAAATCTACGAAAACAACAACAACAACAACAACAACAACAACAACAACAACAACAACAACAGAATACGCAGTTAGCGTCACAGGGCGCGCTTCAAGGCCAGGTCGCGAATGAACGCCACGCCGCCGGCCGAATCCGGGACGCCGGCGTCAGCCAGCAGGCAGTCGACGAAACGCCGAGTGCGCGCCTGCCCCTGCCGGTAGGTGCCTGCAGCGTCAGCAGCAGCACCTCCTGCACCGGCTGTGGGCAGTACGACTCGGCGCGGATGATGCGGTCTGCCAGCTGGAGTCGCCGACGGCGCAAAAGGTCGCTTGGACGGACCAGGCCTTTGCGGCGATACAAAGCCGCGTTGGTCACTCGCTCGTAGCCGATCGTGAAGGCGGCGCGCAGCAGCCCAGCGTGCGCCGCGTCAACCTGCTGCTCGAGCGACTCCGTCAGCGTCCAGGTCTCGGCGTTGTACAGCAGGACGGTCTCGGTCACCGCCTGGAACAACGCCACCCTCTGGCGGTCAGGTAAGGCCTCGGACTGCAGGACTGCCCTCACAGAACGAAAGGCAGCCCAGGCAAGCCCGCGGCGACGCCGCAAATCCTCGCGGACGCTGGGAACCAGACCGCCGAGGTAGACCAACTGCTGACAACGCGGAAGCTCTGTCGCCTTTCCATCAGCGCCTCGGCACAAAATCATAGCCTCGATGTCGTCTGGCACGCAGAGCACGACGGTCTTCTGCGTGTTGACCACCAGGCCGACGCTCGCCGCAACAGCAACTAGCTTGTCCATTTGTCGCTGGGCGCCCTCGACAGTTAAGGACAGCAGGGCGAGATCGTCGGCGTAGCCAAGCACGCTGAGCCGCCTCTCCGGTTGACGTTGACCCACGCGTCGCCGCAACAGAAAGCCGTCGTCGTTGGTAGGAAGAGCGGTCCGCAGCACCCAGTCAAGCACCAGAACGAACAGGAACGGCGCAAGCGTATCTCGACCAGACCAGACCGCCGAGGTAGACGAATTGCTGACAACGCGGAAGCTCTGTCGCCTTTCCATCAGCGCCTCGGAAAGGAAAGCTAAAAGTGACGCCTTGCGCAGACTACTCGTAAGATTCGATTTCAATTCGGAAGAAGCATTATCCAGCGATGACTCGACGGAGATTGAATCAGAATTGAGTCGGAAAGCATGGATTCAGAATAGCCGAATCCCGAGAGAATTGCAAGAAAAATGAGTGGTTGCTCATGCAGGCCTTCATGAGGTGCAATCAGACACTCGGACCTCGGGAACAAAGGCCGGCTACCTTCAGGACACAAGCATTCCTGCCGCTTCCACTGATGTTCGCAGAGTTCGTCGCAGTGGTCAAGTTGAACAAATTCCGACTTGATGCATCCTTGATGTAAGCACATGTCAAAGCCTGATTTAAGCATGCTTGACCGCCGGCCCAGCTGTACATGCCGCTAATTACCGTTGTTAATCCCCGGATTAAATGCTCGTTAACCGACCAAAGAAAGCTGCACAGAATTTCTTTTTTTTTTCAAGACCCCACAGTCAGAACAATTTTGTCATTTTGCGAAAAAAGTTGGCCTCCCCCCCTCCCTACTCGAGTCCCCGACTTTGAGTACTGCCGCTGAGCCGCGCAGCGGAAACCGAGTTCCCCTGCTCCGGCCGAGCAAAGAGCGGAAGCTGGGAAAATGGTTAGATGAAGATGGGGCCGCCGCTCGCATCATTGAGCATAATTGGCCGGAGAGGGGATTTCAGGCTGACAGGGGGGGGGGGGTGCGCAGGTGAGGCGCTGCCCTCTCGCCCGTCAGCCCGGGCCTAATTGCAGCAGATCATGCCCCATAGTTGCGGCCTTAATCTGTATTATTTGAACCTAATTACCCGGAGATTATGTCACAGAATGGGATCATTAGATTATCAGGGCAGATTTCGGAGGCACTTCAAGCCAGAGCCAGATATTGGCGGGTGAGCTCCGGGATTTCCAGCTAGTTTCTCAGCTCTGAAGCTGGCTGCATCGCTTCCCCTAATTAGGGCCAATTAAAACCACCTGGCCAGGGCATGCTCAACCCATTATGCTTACTATAACACTCCCTAGCGTGCTGCGTCACCTCAAATATAGCCTCCTTAGCGAGAGCAACAGCCCAGCTGTATAAGAGAAATATTCTAGGTGCTTTTCTGAATCTCCCACCCCTTCTCCTCCCTGAGCCCGATCTGCAGTCTGGGCGCGAAATCCCCCCCCCCCGCCTAGACAAATATATTCCCAGCTCAGCTCCAACAAGCCGATCAATAAGCTGCTAATGATCAGTTTTCTTTGTGTTAATTAGATGAGCGGGGGCTGCAATGATGCCTGATTCGTCCCTATAGGCCAGATTTTCGCCCACCCCCCGACCAATTTGCCGAGCAGAAATTCGATTAGCGAGAAGGACTGGCGGTCCCCCGCCGCGCCCACGGTCTGCCCGCGGCTCCTCCAGCAGAGATCAGTTAAACAAAAAAAGAGATTCCATCAGCGCCAAGGGGCGGCAGCAGCGGCAGTTTAGCCCGAGATTAATTGCTGCTAATTTGGCATGCAGGCTGTGGGATCTGCCGGCCTCGGCCGCTTTCTCCTATGGGGCGGGGTTGGCTTGTAATTGAGTCCATCAAATCCTATTAGCGCCCGTGATTGGCCGCTCTCGTAGCGTGCCGAGCTCCCCTCATTCTCAGCCCTCTCACTTTCTTCCCTCGTTGGCCCGGCCCTGTCAGCCAGCCGTTGATTTCTTGATTTTGAAGTTCGTTTCCAGCTAAATCGAATTTCTGTCGGCAAATTCAACAGATTTTAATGAACCGGCGCCAACAGGGGACTCAGCGTGGTTAGCCCAAATCCTCTGCTGATCTTCTGCATCAGTTTTTTTTGAATGGCCCTGCGGCAGATTGGCGGGCGAGCAAATTTCTGGGATAAATTAATCAAGGAGTAACAACAGAGAGGAACACGCAAATCCTTAATTTGTCTCGAACTTGGCGATTTCGAAGCTCTAAGAAATTAAAGAGGCAAAAAGAGGCCCGGCATGGAGTGCTGGTTAAAAGTTCCAAAAAGTTCAAAAAAACAATCGCAGCAAGCGCCAGACGAATAGATAAAATGAGGCGCCACACAAGAGCGCCACACAGAGGTGCCAAGCAAAACGCCGCCACTAGATGCCAAAAGCAAAAAAGTTGCGCCAGAAGCAGAGCCAGAAGCAGAGCTAGAAGCAGAGCCAGAAGCAGAGCCAGAAGCAGAGCCAGAAGCAGAGCCAGAAGCAGAGCCAGAAGCAGAGCCAGAAGCAGAGCCAGAAGCAGAGCCAGAAGCAGAGCCAGAAGCAGAGCCAGAAGCAGAGCCAGAAGCAGAGCCAGAAGCAGAGCCAGAAGCAGAGCCAGAAGCAGAGCCAGAAGCAGAGCCAGAAGCAGGGCCAGAAGCAACGTAACACGCAAACGAATCTGTGAAGAAAATGCTACCAATCTTAAAAATTCAAATTCGAATGTCATTCTGAATCATTTAAACAAACAAAATTATGTGATAATGATAAAATCTACATTGCATGGCATTGATTCGTCTTACTGCTTTCACACTGAGACGCCGGCCCGAAAAGACGAGCTGACAGATGCAGGAAAGAGCTGCGATTTCGGTCCATTAGCAAGACCGAGCTTTCTGGCTCGAAAATTAAGATTAAGAAGAAGTTAAGAATCACGAAAGCCCCAGCTATACATTTGATTTAAGAAGGGGGAGATTTATCCCATTTAACAAGCGATGGCGTGCGGCTAATGGGAGTTTCATTTTGGCAAAGCCTTTTGGCAAGGTGTGGGGTGGAGGGGAGACCCGGGTTAAGTGGCCAGCTTAGCTGACTAGAGGGCCTCTCAAGACTCCAATTAACTTTCACTCAGACCCACCCAGCCACTTGTAACTAACCGGCTTAAGTCTGCTCATTTTCTTGCGCTCCTGACTACAGCTCAAATCCATTCTCAAATCCCATATCTAGATTCTTAAATCTCACATCTAGATTCTCAAATCTCACATCTAGATTCTCAAACCCAATATCTAGATTCTCAGATCCCATATCTAGATTCTCAGATACCATATCTAGATTCTCAGATACCATGTCTAGATTCTCAGATCCCATATCTAGATCCTTCTTAGGTTTAATTTTAAAAACTCGAACTTTCGAAGCATGAACTCGTTTTTATTATGATCTTTTCTAGATTTACCTAGCCTCTTGGGATCTCATTTAGGCCCTTGAGATCTCATCTAGACCCCCTGGAATCCCATCAAGACCCCCTGGAATCCTATATAGACCCCTGGAATCCCATATAGACCCCTGGAATCCTATATAGACCCCTGGAATCCCATATAGACCCCTGGAATCCCATCAAGACCCCTGGAATCCCATCTAGACCCTGGAATCCCATCTAGACCCCTGGAATCCCATCTAGACCCCTGGAATCCCATCTAGACCCCTGGAATCCCATCTAGACGCCTAGAATCCCATCTAGACCCCTAGAATCCCATATAGACCCCTAGAATCCCATCTAGACCCCTAGAATCCCATATAGACCCCTGGAATCCCATCTAGACCCCTAGAATCCCATCTAGACCCCTGGAATCCCATTTAGACCCCTGGAATCCCTAGACCCCTGGAATCCCATCTAGACCCCTGGAATCCCATCTGGATCACTGCTCGCACACGCAGTCCCCATATCTCAGAGCGCACAATGTCGAACAATCAAAAACTGATTCGAGCAGTTCCCCAGGCCGCTCTGCCCCGCGCCAATCAAGCCCGCAGTCTCTTCCCTGATTGGGTAGCAGAGGATGAGAAGGGACTGGGGGGGGGGGAGGATTCTTGAGCTGTTCGAGTCGGCTCGAGTCCGCGATATTAAAACTAAAGCGGCAATTTTCTCTTGCCAGCTAAAAGCAACACCAATTTCTGCTTTTATTTCTGTCAAGAAATCCACAGGAGCAGAAGCAGCATGACCGCGCAGAAGCAGCAGATCCTCGGCAGCGCGTTCAAGATCGACAACCTGCTGAAGGACACGGCGTCGCCTGTCAAGTCCTCCACGTCGTCGGCGATTTCGGCGGAGCTGTCGGGGATGCTCGCGACTGGACTGCAGCACCAGCCGCCGCCGCCGCCGCCGCTGCCGTCGACTCCCAGAATGCCGTTTGACTTTGCCGCCGGCTTCCCCTACCCGCCGCTTCTGCCGCCCCTGAGCGGCGCCTACAAGTGCGACTCGGCCGCCTTCTTCCTGCCCGGCGGCGGTAAGCTGGGATAAAATTGGGATAAATCTCCCATCATTGACACACACTGAGGTAGATTGGGATAAATCTCCCATCAGTGACACACACTGAGGTATATTGGGATAAATATCCCATCATTGTTACACTGAGGTAGATTGGGATAAATATCCCATCATTGATACACACTGAGGTAGATTGGGATAAATCTTCCATGATTGGCACACATTGAGGTAGATTGGGATAAATCTCCCATCAGTGACATACACTGAGGTAGATTGGGATAAATCTCCCATCAGTGACATACTGGGGTAGATTGGGATAAATCTCCCATCATGGACACACTGAGGTAGATTGGGATAAATCTTCCATCATTGTCACACTGAGGTAGATTGGGATAAATCTCCCATCAGTGACACACACTAAGGTAGATTGGGATAAATATCCCATCATTGTCACACTGAGGTAGATTGGGATAAATTTCCCATCATTGACACACATTGAGGTAGATTGGGATAAATCTCCCATCAGTGACATACACTGAGGTAGATTGGGATAAATCTCCCATCAGTGACATACACTGAGGTAGATTGGGATGAATCTCCCATCATTGGCACACTGAGGTAGATTGGGATAAATCTTCTATCATTGACACACTAAGGTAGATTGGGATAAATCTCCCATCAGTGACATACTGGGGTAGATTGGGATAAATTTCCCATCAGTGACATACTGGGGTAGATTGGAATAAATCTCACATCATTGTCACACTGAAGTAGATTTGAATAAATCTCCCGTCATTGTCACACTGAGGTAGATTGGGATAAATCTCCCATCAGTGACATACTGAGGTAGATTGGGATAAATCTCCCATCATGGACACACTGAGGTAGATTGGGATAAATCTTCCATCATTGTCACACTGAGGTAGATTGGGATAAATCTCCCATCATTGACACACACTGAGATAGATTGGGATAAATATCCCATCATTGATACACACTAAGGTAGATTGGGATAAATCTCCCATCAGTGACATACTGGGGTAGATTGGGATAAATCTCCCATCAGTGACATACTGGGGTAGATTGGAATAAATCTCACATCATTGTCACACTGAAGTAGATTGGGATAAATCTCCCGTCATTGTCACACTGAGGTAGATTGGGATAAATCTCCCATCATGGACACACTGAGGTAGATTGGGATAAATCTTCCATCATTGACACACACTGAGATAGATTGGGATAAATATCCCATCATTGTCTCACTGAGGTAGATTGGGATAAATTTCCCATCATTGACACACACTGAGATAGATTGGGATAAATATCCCATCATTGATACATACTGAGGTAGATTGGGATAAATCTTCCATGATTGGCACACATTGAGGTAGATTGGGATATATCTCCCATCAGTGACATACTGAGGTAGATTGGGATAAATCTTCCATCATTGTCACACTGAGGTAGATTGGGATAAATCTTCCATCATTGACACACACTGAGATAGATTGGGATAAATCTCCCATCATTGGCACACTGAGGTAGATTGGGATAAATATCCTATCATTGACACACTAAGGTAGATTGGGATAAATCTTCCATGATTGGCACACATTGAGGTAGATTGGGATAAATCTCCCACCATTAACACACTGAGATAGATTGGGATATATCTCCCATCATTGACACACTAAAGTAGATTGGGATAAATCTCTCACAAATTAAATTGAGCTAGATAGGTACTGGGTGTTAAAATGATAGTACAATCCCGCAATCCCAGCCTTGCTGTTAATCTCTTTTTGCCCCACCTAACAAGCAGAATTGGCCCGCAATCGGAGGTAACCGCCGCTCTCTCCCCTGCTGGGAAGATTGAAAGCCCCTCCCCATTGAAAACGGGAGAAAGAATTCCGTTTCCCCAGCACTCGAGGAGAGCACAGCTCGCAATCGGCAGATTCCTGTAACAAAATTGGCTCCCCGCCATCAACTTGTTATCGCTTTAGCCAGTCAGTTGGGGGGGGGGCATTGGGATAAACGGATTTACAAAATCTACTTAACAACTGACGCCTTATCAAATCAAACGAGCGGGCCTCCCAAACCGACACCTCTCGGCCGACAATGGGGCTGAGCAGGGATGCGATTTACTCACGTGAAATTGAGTCAGAGCCACGTGGCCACTTCTCGGTAGTCCTGGCCAGTTATTATTGTCAGCCGCTGCTCGCTAAACAGAGTAATCTTGCTTTCTGCCCCTGGGTTCGGGAAGATAGACTGAGTCTGGGGCAGTCGCGAGGCGTGGCGTTTATCCCTGATTGAGGCTGGGACAAATCTCTCCTAGTCGCCTCGTCATCTCCTCCTATTTAGCTTTTTTGCCGTTGATCCCCTTTTCGACCAGAGCCGAAAGCAGAGCAAAGTAAAGCCAGAAGGAAGCAGAGCTCAGATTGCCCAATTAGTCCGGGGATAATAATCCCCAGGCTCTGGGAAGCCACCGACTCGGCTAAGGAGTAATTGGCTACCAATTTCTCGGAAATGTTGCATCTTCGTCTTGCAGAAATTTGTGCCGCCCGTTATGACCTGCACCCGCGCTCTGCCTCCCGTCTGCTTTCTTCTTCTTCTGTCTCTCTGATCCGAGACTTCGTTAACTTTGAAGATTGGCAAAGGGGGCGCTGCGGCAATTGCAGAGAAAGAGCAGAAAGTGGAAAATTAGTTGAAGAAAAGCCAGTTATACTTTTGTTCCAGATTGTAATTTCTCAAAATTAGGAATCATGACTGAAATCTGGCATGCCGGAAGCAGGATCGGAGCAATGAGTGTACTGATTAAAGAGCAAATATCTGATTGAGTTACTTCAGTTGAAGGCAGGCAGGCATTGGAGGCCAAGACTTCCACACCAACCATCTTACTCGTACAGTCTAGCTGACACCTTCACTGCAGCCACAGCAGTTCATAGCTGACCCCACAGTGCCACATGATCAGCAACACAACCCACCCCCTGACCCCACAGTGCCACATGATCAGCAACACAACCCCACCTCCTGACCCCGCAGTGCCACATGATCAGCAACACAACCCACCCCGACCCCACAGTGCCACATGATCAGCAACACAACCCCACCTCCTGACCCCGCAGTGCCACATGATCAGCAACACAACCCCACCTCCTGACCCCGCAGTGCCACATGATCAGCAACACAACCCACCCCGACCCCACAGTGCCACATGATCAGCAACACAACCCCACCTCCTGACCCCGCAGTGCCACATGATCAGCAACACAACCCCACCTCCTGACCCCGCAGTGCCACATGATCAGCAACACAACCCCACCTCCTGACCCCGCAGTGCCACATGATCAGCAACACAACCCCACCTCCTGACCCCGCAGTGCCACATGATCAGCAACACAACCCCACCTCCTGACCCCGCAGTGCCACATAATCAGCAACACAACCCCACCTCCTAACCCCACAGTTTACCCGTCCATCTCTCTATACGGCGGCGACCAGTCCGGCAAGGCCTGCCGCAGGCGCAAGGCCCGCACGGTGTTCAGCGACGCCCAGTTGTCCGGACTCGAGCAGCGCTTTGAAACGCAGCGCTATCTCAGCACGCCGAGCGCATCGAGCTGGCCAACCAGCTCAGCCTGACGGAAGTCCAGGTGAAGACCTGGTTCCAGAATCGTCGGATGAAGCATAAGAAGCTGGTGCGCAAGCAGACTGGCCAGCAGCAAATTCAAAGCGGCAACAACGCTGGCGGCGTCCTTGGTAACGGAATCGGCGGACTCCATGAACACCGCGGCTTAGACGATGGCCGAGCCTCGCTCAGCAGCTTCGGTGACGAGGATGCCGACGTAGACCGGGACGAAGATCTCAGCCCAGCCTCGATCGAGGAGCCCTGACTCCTGGGGAAACCCGGCTCAGTTTCTGTTTTCCCCATCCCTTCCCATGCTAGATTTGGCTTTAACCAAGCATTGCAGACTTACATGTAGCACTGCTATTACCAGTATTTCTCGTATGCTGAAAATATGAGGCATGCAATTTTTTGAATCCAGCAGCAGAGAGAACTCATTAATTTATTGTGCAATCTTTAGCTTGTTTAACAGATTTGACTTCTGCTACTTGAAGTAGAAGTATTGTGTTCTCTAATCTTATATTCGGTCTAGTGTTACAGATTAATGATGACATCTAAAAAAAGATCGTTGAATTCAGTTCTGAAGATTTAATAACGAAAACTATTGCAATGATCCTTATCTTTGCATGCTACTGTTTCCCAAACATTTACCCTTAAATTTTCGTTTCATAAGTTATTCTGTCAGATTGCTGTTTTTTAATAATTAAGTTTTATCGTGTCCCTGCATTGAGCTATTGAGTTAAAGTTTTGATATAAGTAACTAAATTTTATGATGTATACAGCACCCTAATTATATGACGATGAAAGAAAATGAATAATGAACCACCTTTATTTAAAAGTTAAAAACGCCAAGTCGTACATGTACATGTACATATTTAAATCTTCTTTCTCAGCTTGATAGTACCGGTATTGTCAGTAAGGCCGGCGCCATGTATGTACGTATACATGCTTGCCCAGCTAACTACATGTACCGGTAGTTCTGCGAGCGCGTAGCGCGCAAGGGTCTCTCCTCTGCGTCCTAATAATATGGGGTTACATGTACATTTAGGCTCTTACAAACCATGCAGATCGATTTGCAAATTGCTTCCCAATTTAATTGAAATACCTGCAAAAGTCTCCCTTAGCAAGCAGCACCAAAATACGAAGCATTAAAAAATACCAATAAAATTGGCTGATAAGTTTTCAAAGAAAATCTTTGTCAGGTTAGTTTCCAACAGCTCGATGAGGAATGGGTAGACTTTAAAACCCTCCAGAGCCAAACCCTCCAGAGCCAAAAATACTCCACAGCCAAAAAATCTATCTTGGCTGTACGTTTTAACCCCCCAAGACCAAAAATTATTGGGCTTTGCTAAGCGCGTCCATTTTTATATATCTGTTTCTAAATAGTATATTCAATTGCTGCAGAAATTGAAGGCCAGCCGTTTGTTATTCTGAACCAAAACACTCCGGACCCAATTAATTTGCTGTGATAATAGTTATATTCCCCCAATACCAAAATTTGACACCCATTTTTCTGTTTATTTTTTTGTATAAACTGTTCTGCTGGTTTGATGTAGCAACCAAGGTCGTTGTTATGTATTGGCAACACAAACAAACGAACATTTTAAAATTTTCTATTTTAAATTGCGCGTGCAGCACGTGCACGGTCTGTGCTAACTGTGTTAGCAGTCCTAGAACTCCTGTCAGTAGTTCAAGAGTATGGGGTACTGTCGTGTATACATCTAGGCATTTTCCTTATTAGCTAATTCAGTTAATTATTAAGCACATATAGTTATTTTAAAAATAATATTCTTAACGCTAAAATTTAAGAGTGCCGCATGTGCATTCACTGGACAATCTAATTTGATTAATCTTAATTCAAATCTAATTCAATCTAATTTAATATAATTTTGGACTATAGCCTAAGACTATCTGGTTTCAACTAAGAATTACCCCTAAAATCGCCCTAAAAGTTTGATCCCTAAATGGTCTTATGAATTGCGCCCCAAAGCTGCCCGAAAAATATTACTATAGTCAAATAGTGCCTTTTAACTTTTAACTTTTAACCATACCATGCTGACATATTTAAGGTTTTATATATTGTAGAATTGCATATCACGTTTGGTTATACTGTTAGTTATTAAAATACATGCTCATGGCATGCTTATATATGAGGCTTGAGCTGCATCACATATGCACCTCTTCCAACAGTACTTATCAGTACTTATCACTATTTAGTATTTAATAGTTAATTTCTCATCTAGAAATGTTTCAAAAAAGGTTCAATTTTTGCTTGGCTGCAAGGAAACAAAACTTAATTCTAATAAATATAAATAAAATATTTCTGATTTTACTGCACCAAAATCTTCAAAAGCACAAATTTTCTTCTTAATTATACTGAGCTACTGCTGTACAATAGTTAAAAATTTCATAAAGTGTTGTATTAGCAACTATAATGGTTTCATAAAGAAGAATAACTGATTAACCTCAACACCTCATAAATTAGCACCCCATAAATCAGCACCCCTTCAAGAGGTGCCAACATCTCTTCAATCAGCACCCCTTCAAGAGGTGCCAGCATCTCTTCAATCAGCACCCCTTCAAGAGGTGCCAGCATCTCTTCAATCAGCACCCCTTCAAGAGGTGCCAGCATCTCTTCATTCGGTACCCCTTCAAGAGGTGCCAGCATCTCTTCAATCAGCACCCCTTCAAGAGGTGCCAGCATCTCTTCAATCAGCAACCCCTTCAAGAGGTGCCAACATCTCTTCAATCAGCAACCCCTTCAAGAGGTGCCAGCATCTCTTCAATCAGCACCCCTTCAAGAGGTGCCAGCATCTCTTCAATCAGCAACCCCTTCAAGAGGTGCCAGCATCTCTTCAATCAGCACCCCTTCAAGAGGTGCCAGCATCTCTTCATTCGGTACCCCTTCAAGAGGTGCCAGCATCTCTTCAATCAGCACCCCTTCAAGAGGTGCCAGCATCTCTTCAATCAGCAACCCCTTCAAGAGGTGCCAGCATCTCTTCAATCAGCACCCCTTCAAGAGGTGCCAGCATCTCTTCAATCAGCACCCCTTCAAGAGGTGCCAGCATCTCTTCAATCAGCACCCCTTCAAGAGGTGCCAGCATCTCTTCAATCAGCACCCCTTCAAGAGGTGCCAGCATCTCTTCAATCAGCACCCCTTCAAGAGGTGCCAGCATCTCTTCAATCAGCAACCCCTTCAAGAGGTGCCAGCATCTCTTCATTCGGTACCCCTTCAAGAGGTGCCAGCATCTCTTCAATCAGCACCCCTTCAAGAGGTGCCAGCATCTCTTCAATCAACAACCCCTTCAAGAGGTGCCAGCATCTCTTCATTCGGTACCCCTTCAAGAGGTGCCAGCATCTCTTCAATCAGCACCCCTTCAAGAGGTGCCAGCATCTCTTCAATCAACAACCCCTTCAAGAGGTGCCAGCATCTCTTCATTCGGTACCCCTTCAAGAGGTGCCAGTATCTCGATCTTCAATAAACAACCTTCGGGGGGTGCGAGCACCTCTTTAATCGGTAGGTTGTTGTCACCCGTTTCAGATTTAACATTTATTGTACACACTTTTTCTTTTCGTAATTTCAGTCGACAGATTGGCAATTTATTCTTGGGAGGCTGCAGTCGGTCTTTCTCGTGGGCCTACATGACGCAGCTCTCACTGCCGCAGAGGTGCTAAGAGCAATTGGAGAGCTTCGGCTTCCATCACAGCGTCCCGACCCACAACGCCTCAGATTACTGTACGGTGAGCAGACAAGCTCTACATCCTTGCTAGATCGGTACGGACCTCACGGCATGACCATCCAAACGACGGGAATTGGAAACTGCTTCTTTGAGTCTGTGGCGCTTGTACTGACTGGCAGTCGTGAATTTGCTCTAGAGCTGCGTGTGCGCACGGTTATTGAATTGCTCCTAAATTATCGCCAATACGAAGTCTTTTTAGAGAAAGAAAATGATCTGATTCGAGAGCCTAGTATGACCGCAGTAGTCACGAATGTCATGACTCTAAATTCAGCAGTCGACTGCACTGCAGTTTGTGCCGCTGCAGAAGTGGTACATGCGGCAATCGCATTTACGTTTCCGCAACTACCGGGAATTGCAGCTACTCTTGCTGGCGTCCTCAAGCGAACATTTTCTCCACGTTCTGCTATCACTTCACAAGGGGAAATATCCTTGCTCTGGACGAGGGCTGTCGAATGGCCCTACTCAAATGGAAACGGGTGGATTCCCAACCATATCTGCCCATTTTTTGGAGGCCAAAGTTTAACAGCAACTGAAGCGGAACCGCAAGTGCTGAGTTCAGAATCACCTATGGAAGATTGTGATGTAGACATGGGGTCTTCAAGTGCTGCAATGCATGAAGCAGTGGTCGGTAAAAGTCTGCCGGCTGCATCTTGCTTTCTTGGAGTACCGGCAGTAATTTCCGCTGCTTTGAGCTACAATGCTATCAGGACACCCCCAACGCAGCCAAAAGAGGATGGAATATTTTCTGTGAGCCTAAGTGCGAGTGAAGCGGCAGAAGATGGATGGCGATGGTTGGAGAAAAAAAGCATTCACAACCGCATTTACGCTAGTGATGGCCGACTGCTACAGCAGTCTGGTGACAATTTCTTTTGGAAGAGGAGATCCGGCCGCCAGTACTCGGAAGAAATATTGGCCCGCGGCGAGGCCGTTTATGAAATTAGGCAGTTCACCCGTAAGCACGCTTCACAGCCACGATTTGTACAACGAGCATCGGAAGTCCGCATGCTGCTGCCAGAGGATCGTTTGGTGTCAAGTATCATTGAATACAGCTGGAATGGCGAGCCGGCACCGTTGTGGAATCCACCTCATGGCAATGCAAAGAAGAACTTTGATTCTCAGCAAAAAGCTGCAAAGAAAAGCTTAGACGAAGCCGCACGTCAGCTTGCAAGCGGTGTGCCTGTGGGGCAAGTCTTGAAGAACGTTCCAGATCTCCGTGGACGTCAACAATTGCATGGAATCAAAACGAGACTGAGACATAAAGATGAGTCTTTGCTGAGCCAAGAACCATGGACAGTCTTGATGAAGATGTGCTGGAGCAACGAAGGTGCGGCACGTTATGTTCGAGGATTTCACACAACATCAGAAGGTAACACTTCAGTGTGGATTTGGAGTGACGCTCAAGTCTCTATTCTGAATAGCCAGGCCGGAAAAGGGAACCCTATTTGCATTGATACGACGTTTGGTGAGTGCGCGTTTGCTACGTTCATTACTTTCGCTGATCGTAGGCTTGTTCAGAAAGTTTCTGGAAAGAATGCTACCCTTTTCGGGCCTGGCTTCATTCATACAAAAGAGCGAGATGCTGAGTCTTTGGAGATGTTCCTTCGCAAACTGAAAGCTTTGGTTCCGAACCTTGATCCAATCTTTTTGTTCTGATCAGGACTCTATGATCATGAAACGGGTCAAGGAAATTTGGCCAAACCGGATTCACCTTCTCGGTAGAGAGCACCTTTTAATGAATCTGGCGGACAAGTGTCGTAGTTTGGGGATGTCCAATGCTGCTCGACACAGCGTCAAGTCTGACTTGTTCGGTCCGGCGTCTTGTGCTGACAGACCTGCCATTCTAAGTGCCGAGAACGAAGAGATTTTTGATGACCGCTTGAAAGAATACTCCAAGCAGTGGAGTTTGCTCAGTCCTGCAATCACGAATTGGATCGTAGTAAGTACTTCTTTCATATCTACTATAGTTTTGCTAGATTTTAATTGAGGAGGCAAGCAAAACTACTTGCATAGAACCAGTTGGAGCTCAGAGATAAAGTATCTCTACACTATCTGTTAGCGATCGGCGCGCATGCAAATTCTATTCCCAATTTTCAGGATCGTGCCGATATCTACAAGGAGCATGCGTCCAATTGGGTACTGGAAGAAGCAGGAGTCGAATCTGCTTGGCAACAGGCCCAAGAACGAAAAAACCGATCGCTCAAAGAACAACGGTCACAGCACAAGAAACGCTCACCTGTGGATCTTGCAAGCGAAATGATCAAGCTGGCAGCAAGTGAGGAAGAAGAGGAGAAAGCCACTTTAACTGGCAGTAGCGCGAAAGTAAGAATTGCGCCGCAATTCTTACGCTTTGCTGTCGACTCGTCAGATTGGATTCTGTTCACTGACGAGGAGAGAACGAATCATATTGCTCGATTCAGAAATTCCACGTACGTTACAAGCACACGCTCTGCAGGCAGCATGGTTGAACTACCCCGTGCGTTGCCTCGTTGCCCTCCCAATAAAAGAAAAGGGAAGAAACGAAACAGTCGCTTAGGGCGAAATCGTACTCCAGCATTGAATGAGCGGCAACAAATTCAACTGACAGTGCCAAGTCCTGAAGATAGCAGTGACTCTGAGGTTCAAGTCCTGCAGCCTGCAGCTGTATCTGCTCAGCAGAATGCCTTTGTGCGAGTGCAGCCAGCCGGTGGTGTGCAGCCAGCCAGTGGTGTGCAGCCTGCTGCATCTGCTCAGCAGAATGCCTTTGTGCGAGTGCAGCCAGCCGGTGGTGTGCAGCCAGCCAGTGGTGTGCAGCCTGCTGCATCTGCTCAGCAGAATGCCTTTGTGCGAGTGCAGCCAGCCGGTGGTGTGCAGCCAGCCAGTGGTGTGCAGCCTGCTGCATCTGCTCAGCAGAATGCCTTTGTGCGAGTGCAGCCAGCCGGTGGTGTGCAGCCAGCCAGTTTTGTGCAGCCTGCTGCATCTGCTCAGCAGAATGCCTTTGTGCGAGTGCAGCCAGCCGGTGGTGTGCAGCCAGCCAGTGGTGTGCAGCCTGCTGCATCTGCTCAGCAGAATGCCTTTGTGCGAGTGCAGCCAGCCGGTGGTGTGCAGCCAGCCAGTGGTGTGCAGCCTGCTGCATCTGCTCAGCAGAATGCCTTTTTGCGAGTGCAGCCAGCCGGTGGTGTGCAGCCAGCCAGTGGTGTGCAGCCTGCTGCATCTGCTCAGCAGAATGCCTTTGTGCGAGTGCAGCCAGCCGGTGGTGTGCAGCCAGCCAGTGGTGTGCAGCCTGCTGCATCTGCTCAGCAGAATGCCTTTGTGCGAGTGCAGCCAGCCGGTGGTGTGCAGTCTACTTCTACTTTTGCTGGTAATGGAAATTCGCACTACTGGGAGAACAATGAAGAATTCTGTCTTGAGCTGGCCTCACCCCGCTCGGTTCAATGCGCCGCTTGTCTGCACCCCATTGTATTTTTAGCTCTAGTCGCGGGAGAGCGGCTAGTACTCCGACACACTGAACATTTTCTGTATCCCACTGGCCCTGCTAATGACAAGTGGTCCAGCACCACAGGCTTACAGCACGGAAGCTACAATGTCGCTTTTACCACGCGCGCCGTGCCTGCATTTTCAGTCGCTTCCGTGAGGCATACTTTGCACAAATGCCCATTCGGCTTGCTAGTGGTGTTCGAGCTGAATTGGCGCGCCATCCAGTAGACTTTTTGCACAAGGATATCCCTAATTAACAGCATGTATTAGTGATGACTCTACTTTATGAATTAATATTTACAATTTGCAAGTCGTGTATACAAAGTACTGATTGTTGTCATGCTTTTCATTGTTTGTGTAACTGCCCTGCTTATGATCGTCGTCGGCGCCCCATACCGATAGTACGAGTGTACTCGAGGTAAATATAGTTTTAATAGCTTAGTTTACAGTGCGCAAGGAGTTGCTAGATTAAGACGTTGGTACTGACAATTCACGCTTGCTGTTTCTTATTCTTTGTTACTGTTGTGTCTACTTTTTGGCGGCGTTCCCTTGGATCAGAGGTGTCAAGCGGTAGGCTTTTAATCTATTTACACCTTCACGGTTTTTTATGTTTAACTGATGCCAAATGCCTAATTCCTAGCGCCTAATCTTAGCTTTCACGGCTTTAATTGTTAGTCCCTATTTTGAGTCTTCACGACTTCAGTATAGTCCCTATTCCAAGTACTTCCTATGAATCTCCACAACTTCGGTATTCCCTAGAAAAGAGTCAACATAGGTTTGTAGGTTTATAGGATTTAGCGGAAATTTATTTGAGAGCTAAAAAGCATATTAAAGAAATTACGAGTCTTCAACAAGATGGTATTTTTCCCGGCTCAGATAGAGCCTTTATGTAGAAATTGTGCGGGAGCACCGGTCAGCCGTAATCGGTGGAAGCGCAGTTAAAACAAAAAAAGCACAGGGAATATTAACAAAAGCAAAATTACAGCAGAAGATAACATTATAAAACAAATATACGGGAAATTCTATGATTGATCGTAATTCCCGTCCGATTACTACTACTTTTAATTTAGTTTACTACTACTATTAGTAAACTAAGTTTTGATTGGTTTGCCACTAATCAATCATCTCTCCAACCTTTGCTTCGGGATTACGTCACGCTTCCAACCCTAACACACTGTGCTACTATGCGAGCGTTGACTTTCATATCTCGTATTTTGATCCTATAAATGCACAAGCAATTAAAAAAATTGCTCGAGTAGGGTTTCTCTAGAGGCTGAATTTCCGGTGACTGTTTACAAATTCATTTTACGCGCCTTACTTAATCTCTGTATTTCTTCCCTTGGTTTTACTATTTACTGCAATTAGTACACTATTTAATATTTATTGCAATTAGTACACTATTTAATATTTATTGCAATTAGTACACTATTCATTATTGATTGCAATTAGTACACTATTATATAGCTGTGTGAAATGCGCATCATATGTATTCCATTCTGTGGTTCTGTTGATCAAGAATGATAAAGTCATTGGTAATAAAACAGAAATAGACGAACGTGCTTTTATTCTGACAATGGACCTAACAAGCTACGATGAAAAGACAAACGCGTACGCTGCATCAGCTTTTTTTCATTGATCTCGTCATTAATAGGGCACCTCTTGAAGAGGGTTGCTGATTGAAGAGATGCTGGCACCTCTTGAAGGGGTGCTGATTGAAGAGATGCTGGCACCTCTTGAAGGGGTGCTGATTGAAGAGATGCTGGCACCTCTTGAATGGGGTGCTGATTGAAGAGATGCTGGCACCTCTTGAAGGGGTACCGAATGAAGAGATGCTGGCACCTCTTGAAGGGGGTGCTGATTGAAGAGATGCTGGCACCTCTTGAAGGGGTTGTTGATTGAAGAGATGCTGGCACCTCTTGAAGGGGTGCTGATTGAAGAGATGCTGGCACCTCTTGAAGGGGTGCTGATTGAAGAGATGCTGGTACCTCTTGAAGGGGTGCTGATTGAAGAGATGCTGGCACCTCTTGAAGGGGTGCTGATTGAAGAGATGCTGGCACCTCTTGAAGGGGTACCGAATGAAGAGATGCTGGCACCTCTTGAAGGGGTTGCTGATTGAAGAGATGCTGGCACCTCTTGAAGGGGTGCTGATTGAAGAGATGCTGGCACCTCTTGAAGGGGTTGCTGATTGAAGAGATGCTGGCACCTCTTGAAGGGGTTGCTGATTGAAGAGATGCTGGCACCTCTTGAAGGGGTACCGAATGAAGAGATGCTGGCACCTCTTGAAGGGGTTGCTGATTGAAGAGATGCTGGCACCTCTTGAAGGGGTGCTGATTGAAGAGATGCTGGCACCTCTTGAAGGGGTTGCTGATTGAAGAGATGTTGGCACCTCTTGAAGGGGTTGCTGATTGAAGAGATGCTGGCACCTCTTGAAGGGGTGCTGATTGAAGAGATGCTGGCACCTCTTGAAGGGGTGCTGATTGAAGAGATGCTGGCACCTCTTGAAGGGGTGCTGATTGAAGAGATGCTGGCACCTCTTGAAGGGGTTGCTGATTGAAGAGATGCTGGCACCTCTTGAAGGGGTACCGAATGAAGAGATGCTGGCACCTCTTGAAGGGGTTGCTGATTGAAGAGATGCTGGCACCTCTTGAAGGGGTGCTGATTGAAGAGATGCTGGCACCTCTTGAAGGGGTGCTGATTGAAGAGATGCTGGCACCTCTTGAAGGGGTTGCTGATTGAAGAGATGCTGGCACCTCTTGAAGGGGTGCTGATTGAAGAGATGCTGGCACCTCTTGAAGGGGTGCTGATTGAAGAGATGCTGGCACCTCTTGAAGGGGTGCTGATTGAAGAGATGCTGGCACCTCTTGAAGGGGTGCTGATTGAAGAGATGCTGGCACCTCTTGAAGGGGTACCGAATGAAGAGATGCTGGCACCTCTTGAAGGGGTGCTGATTGAAGAGATGCTGGCACCTCTTGAAGGGGTTGCTGATTGAAGAGATGCTGGCACCTCTTGAAGGGGTGCTGATTGAAGAGATGCTGGCACCTCTTGAAGGGGTTGCTGATTGAAGAGATGTTGGCACCTCTTGAAGGGGTTGCTGATTGAAGAGATGCTGGCACCTCTTGAAGGGGTGCTGATTGAAGAGATGCTGGCACCTCTTGAAGGGGTACCGAATGAAGAGATGCTGGCACCTCTTGAAGGGGTGCTGATTGAAGAGATGCTGGCACCTCTTGAAGGGGTTGCTGATTGAAGAGATGCTGGCACCTCTTGAAGGGGTGCTGATTGAAGAGATGCTGGCACCTCTTGAAGGGGTTGCTGATTGAAGAGATGTTGGCACCTCTTGAAGGGGTTGCTGATTGAAGAGATGCTGGCACCTCTTGAAGGGGTGCTGATTGAAGAGATGCTGGCACCTCTTGAAGGGGTACCGAATGAAGAGATGCTGGCACCTCTTGAAGGGGTGCTGATTGAAGAGATGCTGGCACCTCTTGAAGGGGTGCTGATTGAAGAGATGCTGGCACCTCTTGAAGGGGTGCTGATTGAAGAGATGTTGGCACCTCTTGAAGGGGTGCTGATTTATGGGGTGCTAATTTATGAGGTGTTGAGGTTAATCAGTTATTCTTCTTTATGAAACCATTATAGTTGCTAATACAACACTTTATGAAATTTTTAACTATTGTACAGCAGTAGCTCAGTATAATTAAGAAGAAAATTTGTGCTTTTGAAGATTTTGGTGCAGTAAAATCAGAAATATTTTATTTATATTTATTAGAATTAAGTTTTGTTTCCTTGCAGCCAAGCAAAAATTGAACCTTTTTTGAAACATTTCTAGATGAGAAATTAACTATTAAATACTAAATAGTGATAAGTACTGATAAGTACTGTTGGAAGAGGTGCATATGTGATGCAGCTCAAGCCTCATATATAAGCATGCCATGAGCATGTATTTTAATAACTAACAGTATAACCAAACGTGATATGCAATTCTACAATATATAAAACCTTAAATATGTCAGCATGGTATGGTTAAAAGTTAAAAGTTAAAAGGCACTATTTGACTATAGTAATATTTTTTCGGGCAGCTTTGGGGCGCAATTCATAAGACCATTTAGGGATCAAACTTTTAGGGCGATTTTAGGGGTAATTCTTAGTTGAAACCAGATAGTCTTAGGCTATAGTCCAAAATTATATTAAATTAGATTGAATTAGATTTGAATTAAGATTAATCAAATTAGATTGTCCAGTGAATGCACATGCGGCACTCTTAAATTTTAGCGTTAAGAATATTATTTTTAAAATAACTATATGTGCTTAATAATTAACTGAATTAGCTAATAAGGAAAATGCCTAGATGTATACACGACAGTACCCCATACTCTTGAACTACTGACAGGAGTTCTAGGACTGCTAACACAGTTAGCACAGACCGTGCACGTGCTGCACGCGCAATTTAAAATAGAAAATTTTAAAATGTTCGTTTGTTTGTGTTGCCAATACATAACAACGACCTTGGTTGCTACATCAAACCAGCAGAACAGTTTATACAAAAAAATAAACAGAAAAATGGGTGTCAAATTTTGGTATTGGGGGGAATATAACTATTATCACAGCAAATTAATTGGGTCCGGAGTGTTTTGGTTCAGAATAACAAACGGCTGGCCTTCAATTTCTGCAGCAATTGAATATACTATTTAGAAACAGATATATAAAAATGGACGCGCTTAGCAAAGCCCAATAATTTTTGGTCTTGGGGGGTTAAAACGTACAGCCAAGATAGATTTTTTGGCTGTGGAGTATTTTTGGCTCTGGAGGGTTTGGCTCTGGAGGGTTTTAAAGTCTACCTGAGGAATGCCCAACGATAACCTAAAGTAGGTTAATTAAGAAAATCTTGAGGGAAAGCTCTTTAATTGTTTTATTTTTAAGCAAATTACTTCTAAGTATAAACTATATTAGTCACAAAGTGTTTAAATAGTTTGTTATAACGGTATAAAAGCGTCCTTAGATTATTTGCATTTTTGTTTACGCGACCATTAAATCAGTAATAAAAAGTTGTAAAGGTTAGGTATTGAAAGAAAACATTCCTAAACTAAATTTTCGAGATGACGCAGCCAACTATTTTTGATCATTTAATTTCATATTTAGAGCATCCGTTTTTTCAGATTCCTGTAATATCTTTCTGCGAACAGAAATGCATTTGTAAGTGACAACAGCAGTAGCACTAGCAGCATGTATCACTTTTAATATGATGTAATATAAAGATGTTTTGCAAACACGAAGCTGTGTAAAGTTATATTAGGAATTGGATGCAAAGAATAAAAAGCGAATTTTAAGAAATCTATTTGCTTTTAATTAGCATAACAATGCAATGATCCCACTTAAATGATCTTATAAGATACAGTGCTATCTATATTTTTAGACGCTTGAATGCTGAGCCTAAAAGATTTTGAAATAACACTGTTGGTTAAGGAACTTTTCTCTTTTATTTTATTTATGTGCATGAAATATCCTAACCAATGATCCTAATAATGACCAATGATAGAGAATTGCATTGCATTGTATTAGTAAATATAGTCAAAAAGTCAAATTTTTGTTAGAATTATTAGAATGCCCCTTCAAATAACTACAATGGTTTTGAACCAATTCAAACTACTTATACAAGATCTTAATAAATATGAAATTTTAATTTTTGCTGTCAAAGTATGCCAATTGAGTCATTGACTATTCAACAAAGTTGAACTTTGTTTAGCTTATTAGCCATAAAAAATCTCTAATTTATGCTGCCAATCAATCAAAAGATAATATTTAACAGTTGAAAATTGTTATTTTTTAACTTTGTTTTCATTAATTTTTTGCATTTCATATGAATACAAAAGTTAATTGGACATAAAAAATTATTAATTTAGGCTTCAATCCAGGCACGGAAGATTGTCCAGAATACAAGCGCATTCATAAGGAGTACATTGAAGTGGTGAGTTCACAAATGCTTATTTTCCGTCTCAGTTATCTGAATACTTGAAAGTTGCCAAGAATTCTAAGAACTCCGACCAACTAATTCATCGCAGCTCACGGCCATACTGGACGCCTTCCGCGAGGACATGAAACTCTCGCACGACCAGGTGATCAAAGCCGTGCAGGATATCGACAGCGTGCAATCCGACTTTCGCGAATATTTTCGCGGCATCGAGCAGGTGCTGGCCATGGAGAGCTACCCGCTGTTTGTGCGCATGATGCAGCGCTGCAACATTGAGCTGCAGGAGCAGGTCAGCCGTTTGTAAAGGTCTCCCCCTCCTTTAGGCGGAGACCTGAAAAAATCAAAGGGGGACCAAGCACATTTTAGCTAAATATAGAGCCACCCCCTCCCCCCCGTGGGTCTTTACTCTCCGGAATCCGCCCCCCCCCCATTTAAAAATATTCTGGTTGCGCCACTTGAATAAATTTCATTTGAATAAAAAGGCAGTTCAACACACACCGTCAACTTTCAGGCGCTGCTGCTGATCCTGCAACGCCAGGGCGTCCAGACGCCCGCCGGGCAACCCAACCTGCAGAGCGAGGACGAAATCCTGGCGATGGTTCTGCGCCAGTCCAAGCAGGAGTTCGAGCGCGAGGAGGCCGCCAGACGGAGACGGACTGCCGCAGAGGAGTCGCTGATCAGCCGGCAGGAGGCGGAGGCCATCGGGGAGGCGCAGCGCCGGGAGCACGCTAGACTGGAAAAAGTTAGTTAGTTAATTAGTTAGTCAGTCAGTTAGTTAGTTAGTTAGTTAATTAGTTAGTTAGTTAGTTAGTTAGTTAGTTAGTTAGTTAGTTAGTTAGTTAGTTAGTTAGTTAGTTAGTTAGTTAGTTAGTCTGTTAGTTAGTTAGTAAGTTAGCTAGTTAGTTAGTTAGTTAGTTAGTTAGTTAGTTAGTTAGTTAGTTAGTCAGTCAGTCAGTTAGTTAGTCAGTCAGTTAGTTAGTTAGTTAGTTAGTTAGTTAGTTAGTTAGTTAGTTAGTCAGTCAGTCAGTTAGTTAGTTAGATATTTAGTTAGTTAGTTAGTTAGTTAGTTAGTTAGTTAGTTAGTCAGTCAGTCAGTCAGTTAGTTAGTCAGTCAGTTAGTTAGTTAGTTAGTTAGTTAGTTAGTTAGTTAGTCAGTCAGTCAGTTAGTTAGTTAGATATTTAGTTAGTTAGTTAGTTAGTTAGTTGGTTAGTTAGTCAGTAGTCAGTTAATCAGTTACTAAGCCATCGAGCAATTTTCAGGAAATCCAGCGACTCGCCGTATCAGACGAACCGCCGGCTCAGTCGCGCTCCTCAGCAGATCGCCGGCAGCAGCAGCGCGGCAATGCCTCTTCGTCGTCCGGACGACCGGATGATTTCTACCTGCCGTCGGGCGTCGGGTCGGCGGCTGCAGCGGCCAGCGGTGGTGGCGGCTCGCGAGGCAGCCGCGGTGGCGCAGGGGATCGCGAGGACCGACGCGAGCCGGCGCCTGGCGCGGACAAGCGCGGCAAAGCGGCCTCCGAGTTGGCTGTGAGCGGCACTTGGCTTCTTTTTAATGCTTTTTTGAGTAGGAGGAAGGGGCAGTAAGGTCGAGAAGGGACGGTAGAACGAAGAGAGGAGTTGAGTTATTGAGAGCGGGATAGAGTAGAGAAGATTGAGAATGTGAGTTCGTCGATAAAGCATACAACTCTTGGTCATTCCTATCGCCCCCACCAATCACCACAGGAGTCACTCAGCAACCTGTCGCACGAGGAGATCCTGAAACGTCAGGAGTTTCTACGCAACCAGCGCGACAAACTGGTGGCAATGAAGCAGCGGGAGCGGGAGGCTCAGCTGGCCAAGCACGAGCGTTCGGCCGGACGGGACCGGCCGTCCAGCGCCAGGGCGGCCCGCTCGGCCATGTCCGGTCGGCCGGTGAGTTTCTTCGTATAGGGGCGAATAAATCACAATGAATCCCTGGATCGCCCCTGAACTACCAAATTGATCGCCCCTGAACTACCAAACAAATCGGCCCTGAACTACCAACTGAATCGACCTGAACTACCAAATGAATCGGGCCTGAACTACCAAATGAATCGCCCCTGAACTACCAAATGAATCGCCCCTGAACTGTCAAATGAATCGCCCCTGAACTACCAAATGAATCGCCCCTGAACTACCAAATGAATCGCCCCTGAACTACCAAATGAATCGCCCCTGAACTGTCAAATGAATCGCCCCTGAACTACCAAATGAATCGCCCCTGAACTACCAAATAAATCGGGCCTGAACTACCAAATGAATCGGCCCTGAACTACCAAATAAATCGGCCCTGAACTACCAAATGAATCGGCCCTGAACTACCAAATAAATCACCCCTAAGCTATACCAAAATGTCTCCATGATAGGATAAAAGCTCCGCAGTCTCACAACCGGTTTGCCATTCCTCAGGAGGACTCGGGACCGCCGAAGCGGAGCGCCGATGACGAGCGGAAGCTGGCCATGCGCAGGGCCATCGCAGCCAAGCTCAAAGAAGAGGTAATCGACTCAAAGTGATTCCTAATAAAATATCCGAATTCGTTACTAACGATACTCATATAATTAAAGCATCATAAAAATAAAGTCCTCAAATTCAGGAAAATGCCGGTTTTTTATTTAAACTTGCAATTGTTACTCCAGTTAGGAAAAATATTTAATATCGTGAATGTAAATATTTTTAAACCTACGCTTTAACTCCCGAAATTATTACCCATTTTATCCAGCTTCAGCAGTGATGATGAAGCCAAAAATATCTTTGGCGAGGCAATGATGGTGATTGATCCAGCCTCTCTCTCTATTCCTTTGGATCGTAATCGTTTAATTGCTATTTCTATCTTTAATGTGTTGCTATATTGTGTTCTATCTTTCTTTTGCTATCTATCTTGCACGTATTTGCTTGTTTTTTTTTAATTTATGAGCACATCTTACCTATCGATAAAAGGTTCTCCGAAATATCTATCTTTGAGATCAATTATTTGGTGAATTGGAGTATTTGGTCTATTTGGGATGCTTTTGTAGTCAATGCAGAAAAATGATGCGATGTGGATACAGAGGTATCAATAGGATGAAAACAAATGCTAATTTCTAATCCGACATTTATATTTCTGATAAGATTGGACTCCCCCAGCTCCTTGGCTTAACAACTTCTATCGCATATCTTACGAGCTATCTTCTATTGCCTTAGGGGGTCGGCGAACTTCGGCCAAAACCTCTCTGTCCGGCCCTCGGGTTCTTTGAAACTGCACAATAGCAATGTGGCCCGCTCAAGGTCTCTTCTCAGCTCTCTTCTCTCTAACCTCCTCTCCTTTCTCCTCTCCCTTCTCTCCTCTCCTCTCTCCTCTCCCTTCTCTCCTCTCCTCTCTCCTCTCCCTTCTCTCCTATCCCTTCTCTCCTCTCCCTTCTCTCCTATCCCTTCTCTCCTCTCCCTTCTCTCCTCTCCCTTCTCTCCTATCCCTTCTCTCCTATCCCTTCTCTCCTCTCCCTTCTCTCCTCTCCCTTCTCTCCTCTCTCCTCTCCCTTCTCTCCTCTCCTCTCCTCTCTCCTATCCCTTCTTTCCTCTCCCTTCTCTCCTCTCCTCTCTCCTCTCCCTTCTCTCCTCTCCTCTCTCCTCTCCCTTCTCTCCTCTCCTCTCCTCTCTCCTATCCCTTCTCTCCTATCCCTTCTCTCCTCTCCCTTCTCTCCTCTCCCTTCTCTCCTCTCCTCTCTCCTATCCCTTCTTTCCTCTCCCTTCTCTCCTCTCCTCTCTCCTCTCCCTTCTCTCCTCTCCTCTCCTCTCTCCTATCCCTTCTTTCCTCTCCCTTCTCTCCTCTCCTCTCTCCTCTTCCTTCTCTCCTCTCCCTTCTCTCCTCTCCTCTCTCCTCTCCCTTCCCTCCTCTCCCTTCTCTCCTCTCCCTTCTCTCCTCCCTTCTCTCCTCTCCTCTCTCCTCTCCCTTCTCTCCTCTCCTCTCCTCTCTCCTATCCCTTCTTTCCTCTCCCTTCTCTCCTCTCCTCTCTCCTCTTCCTTCTCTCCTCTCCCTTCTCTCCTTTCCTACCGTCTACTCACTTTTGTCTCGCCTGTCCGCCTGTCGCCCCTCGCCTTTCCTTTTTCATATTTTTCTTCTCGCTTCTCTCTCCTCTCTCCCATCCACTGGCCCGCAGTCGTGCGCTAAGGTTCTCTATCTGGCCCTTGTGGTAAGAAGTTGGCCGACCCCTGTGATTTAGAATGACTTCCTCCCTCTTGCATCTTTCTTGCAGCACTACAGCAATTTAAATGGTAGCTCCGCTCGTCCGTCCACTCTTCTCTGTAGATCCTTACCGCTTATTAGCAAATATCTTTATATAGCTATCGTACTCTCTCATGTCAAACCCGTCCTAATTAGAAGCGTCAACACTCAAGTTACTACTCGTATCTTTTTTGACGAGTTTCCTCTTTTTTTAAATTCGTTAGTCACTAATCTAATATTAATAAATCACACAAAAGTACAAACCGACCGAGTCATATTCTTCGCATTCCTTCACCGCAGTGCGCTTAATTGCAATGAGTCACAAAATATTTCTAAAGTGCATTTGTTAAAATTTCATTTTCTCGTTTATTTATTTTTCACCTTGCTAATCAGCAGCCAAGGGACTACTCCAGAAAATTTTAGGAGGCGGGGTTTTGGAAAAATGCGTTACAGAGATAGGAGGCAGACCCAATGTCGGCTGATTTTCCATGCAGGAATGAATAATCCGACAATGGGATTCCTTCACGTTCATTCGTGCTTCGACAAGTGTACGTATAGGATGTAAAACTAACATAAAACCCTAATTTTCTAAACAAAAAGCTCTATGAATGTCAATAGAGCTATAAGAAAGGCAATTCATATCAAAAGATGAACATTGGGTCTGCCCGCAATCAAAAGCAACAAAAACAATTTTTCAAAAAACGTAGTTTCCCCGTCCTTCTACTTGAGTACTCTTTGCTCACCGCTCGACACAGTCGTCAATAATTAAATTGGATTATATGGTTTTGTCAATAATAAAAATTACCTTAACAAAGTATCTGGGTGATTAAATATCTTACATACAAATTCATTATTGAATTTTAAGCAAACTTTTGAAATTCACTTTCAAAGATCAAAATCGGCACACATGGAGTTCACATAGTACAAAAATCTCAATTTTCTCTGCCTGATGAAACAATCGTTATGAAAATAAAACTGCGCAATCGTACTTGCACAGAGTTACTCATGTAATATACTACTGTAGTGCTGAAGCTTCTGCTATGATGCTGATGCATCAACAGTTTTGTTGATGAAGACATTTTTACTTATTTTGTGAAGGATTGACGATCTACGAACTAAAGATTGTATTCAAGAGAGAAAAGGATTTTGTCCTCCTATTTAATATCTACATAAATCTTGCCACAATTTTGTGAAACAATTAAAAGGAGACAACTTTCCTGCATCAAACTTTTGAGCATAGGCGTAGGAACGGGGGGGGACAGTGGGGCCATGCCCCCCATCACTTTTTAAAGCGGGGGGCCAGAAATGGTATCTGGCCCCTCCACATTTTAAATGCAAAATGTAGACTTTTTGCTTTTTTTTACTCTTATTTTTTTATTTTTGCTGCTTTGCATGAATGCGTTTTGCTGCAGGGCGACAAAACATAGCGCCTGCGGCACCATGAGTGCCTGCGGCGCTAAAATGAGTGCCTGCGGCGCCAAAATGAGTGCCTGCGGCGCCAAAATGAGTGCCTGCGGCGCCAAAATGAGTGTCTGCGGCGCCAAAATGAGCGCCTTCGGCGCCAAAATGAGTGCCTGCAGCGCCAAAATGAGTGCCTGCAGCGCCAAAATGAGTGCCTGCGGCGCTAAAATGAGTGTCTGCAGCGCCAAAATGAGTGCCTGCGGCGCCAAAATGAGTGCCTGCGGCGCCATGAGTGCCTGCGGCGCTAAAATGAGTGCCTGCGGCGCCATGAGTGCCTGCGGCGCCAAAATGAGTGCCTGCGGCGCTAAAATGAGTGTCTGCGGCGCCAAAATGAGTGCCTGCAGCGCCAAAATGAGTGCCTAAGGCGCTAAAATGAGTGCCTGCGGCGCCAAAATGAGTGCCTGCAGCGCCAAAATGAGTGCCTGCGGCGCTAAAATGAGTGTCTGCGGCGCCAAAATGAGTGCCTGCAGCGCCAAAATGAGTGCCTGCGGCGCTAAAATGAGTGCCTGCGGCGCCAAAATGAGTGCCTGCGGCGCTAAAATGAGTGTCTGCGGCGCCAAAATGAGTGCCTGCAGCGCCAAAATGAGTGCCTAAGGCGCTAAAATGAGTGCCTGCGGCGCCAAAATGAGTGCCTGCAGCGCCAAAATGAGTGCCTGCGGCGCTAAAATGAGTGTCTGCGGCGCCAAAATGAGTGCCTGCAGCGCCAAAATGAGTGCCTGCGGCGCTAAAATGAGTGCCTGCGGCGCCAAAATGAGTGCCTGCGGCGCTAAAATGAGTGTCTGCGGCGCCAAAATGAGTGCCTGCAGCGCCAAAATGAGTGCCTAAGGCGCTAAAATGAGTGCCTAAGGCGCTAAAATGAGTGCCTGCGGCGCCAAAATGAGTGCCTGCGGCGCCAAAATGAGTGCCTGCGGCGCCAAAATGAGTGTCTGCGGCGCCAAAATGAGCGCCTTCGGCGCCAAAATGAGTGCCTGCAGCGCCAAAATGAGTGCCTGCAGCGCCAAAATGAGTGCCTGCGGCGCCAAAATGAGTGCCTGCGGCGCTAAAATGAGTGCCTGCGGCGCCATGAGTGCCTGCGGCGCCAAAATGAGTGCCTGCGGCGCTAAAATGAGTGTCTGCGGCGCCAAAATGAGTGCCTGCAGCGCCAAAATGAGTGCCTAAGGCGCTAAAATGAGTGCCTGCGGCGCCAAAATGAGTGCCTGCAGCGCCAAAATGAGTGCCTGCGGCGCTAAAATGAGTGTCTGCGGCGCCAAAATGAGTGCCTGCAGCGCCAAAATGAGTGCCTGCGGCGCTAAAATGAGTGCCTGTGGCGCCAAAATGAGTGCCTGCGGCGCTAAAATGAGTGTCTGCGGCGCCAAAATGAGTGCCTGCAGCGCCAAAATGAGTGCCTAAGGCGCTAAAATGAGTGCCTGCGGAGCTAAAATGAGTGGTGACAACACCGATTCTAAAAATAATTGGTACATTATAATGTGCATTTTCCATATAAAAAAAACAGAAAAACCTAACTCAACAAGGGGCGTGCACCCTGTGCGCCCCCACCCCAAAATCCGCCACTGAACCTGCCCCCCCCTAAATCCACCACTGAACCTGCCCCCCCCCCTAAATCCACCACTGAACCTGCTCCCCCCTAAATCCACCACTGAACCTGCCCCCCCTAAATCCACCACTGAACCTGCCCCCCTCCCTAAATCCACCACTGAACCTGCCCCCCCCCTAAATCCACCACTGAACCTGCCCCCCCTAAATCCACCACTGAACCTGCCCCCCTAAATCCACCACTGAACCTGCCCCCCCTAAATCCACCACTGAACCTGCCCCCCCCCTAAATCCACCACTGAACCTGCCCCCCCCCCCCCAAATCCACCAATGAACCTGCCACCCCCCCTAAATCCACCACTGAACCTGCCCCCGCCTAAATCCACCACTGAACCTGCCCCCCCTAAATCCACCACTGAACCTGCCCCCCCTAAATCCACCACTGAACCTGCCCCCCGCCTAAATCCACCACTGAACCTGCCCCCCCCCTAAATCCACCACTGAACCTGCCCCCCCCCCCTAAATCCACCACTGAACCTGCTCCCCCCTAAATCCACCACTGAACCTGCCCCCCTAAATCCACCACTGAACCTGCCCCCCCCCTAAATCCACCACTGAACCTGCCCCCCCTAAATCCACCACTGAACCTGCCCCCCCCTAAATCCACCACTGAACCTGCCCCCCCTAAATCCACCACTGAACCTGCCCCCCCTAAATCCACCACTGAACCTGCCCCCCCCTAAATCCACCACTGAACCTGCCCCCCCCCCCCTAAATCCACCAATGAACCTGCCACCCCCCTAAATCCACCACTGAACCTGCCCCCGCCTAAATCCACCACTGAACCTGCCCCCCCCCTAAATCCACCACTGAACCTGCCCCCCCTAAATCCACCACTGAACCTGCCCCCCCCCCTAAATCCACCACTGAACCTGCCCCCCCTAAATCCACCACTGAACCTGCCCCCCCACTAAATCCACCACTGAACCTGCCCCCCCCTAAATCCACCACTGAACCTGCCCCCCCCTAAATCCACCACTGAACCTGCCCCCCCCTAAATCCACCACTGAACCTGCCCCCCCCCTAAATCCACCACTGAACCTGCCCCCCCCTAAATCCACCACTGAACCTGCCCCCCCTAAATCCACCACTGAACCTGCCCCCCCCTAAATCCACCACTGAACCTGCCCCCCCCCCTAAATCCACCACTGAACCTGCCCCCCCCCCACTTTTTGAAACGTTCCTACGCCTATGCTTTTGAGATTTACAAAATTTATTTAGCAATGCAATACGCCCTTGCTTTAAAAATGGAATGCAATACTCTGATGTCAGGCTGGACCTCTTTTGAATTCCAATGGAGTTCAGGCTCCGGTCTTGAGATAGTTTTTAGCCGTCAAGAATCAAGATGACACACCGAGACGGGGGCCTAATAACGTGGCCCATTAAAACAAGAAGATCTAGAACTTTAGAGGGACAGGATAAAAGGTCAGGCTTTGGTTTGAGGTTAGGGAAAATAGCCAACCCAAACCCTCCGATAACAGCTCATGGATTCGTCTTCGTTCTTCCACGCACAGAAGGAATATACACTGTATTTGAGTTTGAGCGTTCTAATATTCTAACAGCCTAATGGGATTGAAAATCGTTGCTTTTCTCTTGGCTTCACTGTCCAATTGAAGTGCATCCCAATCCAATCAAAAAAGGAATAAAAAAATACCGAATTTTCGAAGAAAAAAAGTAGACGCAATGGAAGCGCTACAGCTCTGCTCAAATAATATTGCCAGTAACTTAAAAAAACCATTCACTTGCTCCTGCAACGGTTACACGCAAATAAAAATGGAATACGGCAGCGACAGTTAAAGAGAGCGCCACAAGTTATACAGCTCAAGCAACGGGCACTGCGTACAAGTTACTCAGGGACTTTCGCCTTCTCCGGCGCAGCGCCGCCTCGCCACTTTGGGATCGCAGGCGTCGCCGGTCCATCGCTTTGTAGGCGAATCCGCTCAGCGGCGGCTCGCCGGCTTTGGCCGGGTAGTTCGGCACCGGCCACTTCACCACCGTCCGTGTTGCTGAGGCAGGCGATGCAAACTCGGCACTTGCCGACAGCGTCGCTGGCGTTCGGATTGGCAGTCTCGACACCTCGCAACAGGTCGGATAGCAAAGGTTGGTCAGCAGAGCAGCGCTGCTCAGCCAGAGGGTCGGAGCGCGGCCTCCGTCTCTCGCCAGCAGGCGGCTGGTGATGCTCAGTCGGCGAAGCAGCTCCCAGTCGGCGCAATAATAGCACACCTGCAGGTGTACATGCAATAAACCGTTATTTTCTCGAATAGCTCTGTTACCTTTCCTTTACCTTTCTGCAGGGAAAATTTCTCAAGAGGGTCAATGGATTCGCCCTTTAGCAGGAAGTACAGGCATTTCGCCACTACTTATTTGTAATTTTAAAAACGTACAACGTTGTGCAGACCAGCAACTGTACTAGAAGCGGCTGTCCGCTCCGACATCAGCCGGTAATGACGCGGCGGTTCGAGTGGCTCGGCAATCGAGACGGCCACGGAGGCGAACGGTCCCAGACAGCAGCTGGACTCGTGCGGAGCCGGGTGCCGCCTGCGTCGGCTGGTTGGATTCGGCGGCTGCGGCGACGACGGGGGAGTAGACGGAGCAACGGTACAGCTGGGCTGCCTCCTCCGTGGCTTGGGCACCGGGGGTGGAGTGGTGCTGCCAACTCGTTCGCGATCTCGGAGCAGGCGCCGAAGCTGACGGAGGTCCGTCGTCGAACTTCCAGCGCTGTCGGCGTCTTCGATGGCGGAGGCGACCTGCCAAGGTGGCGCGATTCAATCGCACACACAAGACTGAGAGCATGTTAAATACAAGCGACAAATCGACACTCAACATTTCCCATCCGTTTATTACTGCTGAAACCAGTCATTTATTGTGACTCTCGTCCCATTTTTAAACTCCCTTTTTGGTCGTTCAGTCTCCCTGTTATTTTGTAGCAGTGAGATAACGGAAATATGCGGTTGGGGTGCATTTATCAGCAAGTTGTGAACTGTAACTTGAAGTGTAAGTTTTGATTTTACTGTAATATGTATTTCAGTCCTAGCAAACCCTCACCTGTCTAGCCGGAGTGACAGCAGCAGAGTACATCTCCGCTGCCGATCGCATCCTGTTGGCCCAATACTGCTTGGGCGCCGCAGGCTGGCAGCCTAAATCACCTAGTTTAAGCCGGTGATAAACTTCCATGAAGTTAATTGGCGCCTCGTCGTCAATCCGCGATCTTCTGATCCGATCTGATGGCTTTGACGGCTTTAGCAGTGACGTTCCAAACATCGCCTCGTCTCCTTCCTCGTCTTCAGCGTCATCGTTCGACAAGTCAGATTCCAGCCAGTTGTTGCAGCGCTTCCTCGCTTTGAACACGGCCGCTCGGCGCTGCAGGCGGAGGCTGGGACCGCCGAAGAACTGCTGCTGCTGCTGCTGAGACCCTCGGCGAGAGTTGAAGTCCGAGTCGCCGCTGCACGCAGCTGAATGCCGGTCCATCGAGGGCAAGTTTTTTACTCCAGCTTCCTAGCTTAAAAGTAAATAGCACCTCGTCTATTTGGCCACTTGCTACGCTACTTTAGCTGAGAACAAAACCTATAGAAATTATCGGCCACAGACAAATTGGCAAATGTCTGTTAAATATAGAAAGATGTCAATCATAATTATAATGATAGGTCCGCTACCGCCACATAGAATATTCAGAGTGTAATCAATGATCAGTGTTTACCGGTAGAGTTACGGGCTTTAAGTACGAACAGACTATAAACACAACTAATATCGATCCACTAATACTAACAATAATAACTACTACTAATACCATTATATACCATTTCAAAAACGCTAGAACCGATTCAAACAAGCATTCGCTGTCATGATGGAGAGATTAAAAAGCAATTTCCTGGTTATCTTGGTTGTGTTAGAACGTTCATTGCTTGCACTTCAGTCTGCATCTATTAAGATTCGTGTTCCTAACTAATTCTTAGTTGTATTTTTCAATACTGTATTTTACTATGCGACTCTATCTGTAAATAGCCAGAGGCCTTGTGTGAGAACTGAGGCGAAGCTTATATTAACAGTAGGAATACCAAGCAGCATGGTGTCCATAGTCACCTGGTATCATCTGTTGAAGGAGCCGACTGCATCGGGGTGATGACGGGATGCTTGAGAGACCAGCTGAGGATGCCCAGCAGTTGAGGCTTGATCGGCGAAACTAGATAATTTTAGGTAGATAATTTTTCAACAGCAAAGCTGTTGCAACCTGGTGTCGCCTGTTGAAGATCCAGAAGCTCCGCCTGGGTGAAGGCCAGTGACCAACGAAGTCAAATACGAGCTAAAGAGTACGAGTACGAGCTAAAGATGGCTGGACGAGGGCAACCACGGACATAGTTACACGCCCAAGAAGCTTATTTAAGATTTAGAGATGCACACCTGTACGAGCGACACTGTCCGGTCCCTGCTTCAAAGCAGACGCCCAAACGCAGGTCTCTCCGGAGGAGCTGGACAGTGGCACCTCGGTCGCCACCGACATATCCGCTCCCGGAATCAGGGGTGGTTCGACGGGCCACCAAAGCTTAGCCAGGAGGAAAGTGAGAACCCGCTCCGAGTCCACGCCTATGACTAACGCTGCAACAACCACCGGAAATTTTTGTGCGGCAAAACCTGTGGCGCCCAAGATCACCAGCGGAAGAAGAGCACTAACTTATGAACTTAAAATTAACCTGCTAACCAAATTAACCTAAGATTGGCCCTATAAGAAATTAATTCATACTATTAGATCGCAAGACCTCTCCTACCTCCTTGAATTTCAAACCCTATAAATATATATAACGTTACTATTTCGATCATTTATTTTCAGATAGATGCTAGATCCTAATCTTTGATTTCTATGCAAGGAACTCAAAAAAAGGGGAATGATAAAGTAAAAAGAAGCCAAAATAAAAGAACGCCAAGCCATGTAAGATTTGGTTGCAATAAGTGAAAGTGCAAAGAAAGATAAGCCGTCTAAATGGGACCATATTAGGACGATTCAAAAAGGAACGAAACAAAAAATTCACTTGTGAGGATTTACAACTTTGGCTTGGGGCTTATAAAATAAGAAGGAAACAATGTGAAAATGAAACCTTCATTGCACGACTATCTATATCAAATAAGAGTACAACAGAGTAACATGAAACAATGATGTTTTCCTATCTCCGTAGTGTATTTTTTCAGGAAATTGGCCCCATAAAAATGACACGAGTTTTAGGTCCTGTTATGCTACAATGGCCCTTGACTATGACTACATCAAAGTCAGAAGACAAGGCTGGGACAGAGAGAACTACGCCAAAGGAGACCAGAGGGTCTTACACAAAGTACGTATTGCAATAGACAGGTGAAAAAAGGCGTACTGTATGTACATAACAAACTAAAGATTGTGCATGCCAAATAAAAGGAAGGGACTATGGAAAAGACGGACCGGACCGGAACGCGACTGACCCCAATAAAACAGCATATTTACAATGAACTTCCACGAAACCTCAGAGTTGAAGCATATCTATGGTAAAACTTCACAAAAAACTTTCAACCATATGCAAAGGAATATATGAGTGCACGATTCTTATAAACAATCTGCAAAAGCATCTACTCCTAGCTGCTGCATCAACCAATCGGCATGCGCATCTGTTTGAGCTGTCGCGAGCCCATCGACGGCGGAGCGGTCGTGTCAGAGGGGAACTTTTATCACCCGGAGCATTTCTGCTGCCACCGGTGCCGCCAGCCGATTGGCGAGGGCTTTCATTCGTGAGTTAGTCGGAGTGCTAAACTTGATTTCTGCTTCCAGAAGAGTGCGTTTGCGTTGTAAATGAGATTCGAACATGCTAGAGCATAATACTTTCCCTTGGGCATCCGCTTCAACAGCTACAAGATGTGGCGCCTGTGCGACAGCTGCTTTCCCAGACCTGTGTGCCATTCGAACAATTGCTCTCATCAGGACAGACGGATCGGGCAGAAGTCGGGCACATTCTACCGGCTGCCTACTGGCGACAGGCTTGAAGCATTTCACAGTTCGCACACTCTCAGGTGTGCTGACATTTTCAAGAAATTTAATGCATAAGATCAACATTTTATTGTTAAATGCACATTTATATTAGATAGGAAGACTTTTGTGCAAGACAATCAGTTACAGTGCCAATACAGTGGGTAGGGGGAGTGCCAAGGAAGGCTGGGGAGTGCCAAGGAAGGCAGAGGAGCGCCAAAGAAGGCAGGGGAGTGCCAAGGTAGGGAGTGCCAAGGTAGGGGGAGTGCCAAGAAAGGCATGGGAGCGCCAAGGAAGTCAGGGGAGCGCCAAGGAAGTCAGGGGAGCGCCAATGAAGTCAGGGGAGCGCCAAGGAAGTCAGGGGAGCGCCAAGGAAATCAGGGGAGCGCCAAGGAAGTCAGGGGAGCGCCAAGGAAGTCAGGGGAGCGCCAAGGAAGTCAGGGGAGCGCCAAGGAAGTCAGGGGAGCGCCAATGAAGTCAGGGGAGCGCCAAGGAAGTCAGGGGAGCGCCAAGGAAGTCAGGGGAGCGCCAAGGAAGTCAGGGGAGCGCCAAGGAAGTCAGGGGAGCGCCAAGGAAGTCAGGGGAGCGCCAAGGAAGTCAGGGGAGCGCCAAGGAAGTCAGGGGAGCGCCAAGGAAGTCAGGGGAGCGCCAGGGGAGCGCCAAGGAAGTCAGGGGAGTGCCAAGGATACACGGAGGGAGTGTTATATGCACAAAAGAACAAGAGAGAGCCGGATGTACGCTCGTATTGGATGTCAAAGAAGGCATGTGAAGTGCCAAAATAATCACTCGCATTCCCCTAAACAATCTTGCTTCACTGCAGGTGCTGCGTCTGCGGTCGCGGCATCTTCTGCGCCGGGGCGCCGGCCTCCGAGAGCCTCGCCTATCACCTGAACGACGGCCGGCCCAACTGCACGCGCTGCTACTATCATCTAAACCAGTTCGGACGCTGGCAGCGCCTGCCGGACACCACGGCGGACAGCAAGTCGGCGGCCGGTACCAAGAGATTCCAGCCGCCATTGCCGGACGAAATGGCGCCGCTTGCTCAGGCGGAGCAGCAGCAGCAGGCGCAGCAACAGACGCAACTGGCGCAACAGCTTGCAAACCCGCCCAGTCAAGATAAGCAGATCGATTCTCTTCCACTTCCCGCGCAGACAAGATCAGATCAGAAAAACCGGCCAGATAAGCAGAAGAAGCGGGATCAGAAAAAGCAGGATAAAAAGATGGGGGAACAGAAGATCCCGGCCAAATCTGCCCGGAGTAAAACGGCCCCGGCCACGGCCAGACAAAAGACGCCGGACAAGAAGCCGCCCGCTAAGAAGGCGCAGCCGAGCCAGAAGAAGACGCCGGCGGGTCAGAAGCAGGCGCGGAGTGCCAGCCAGCCGGAGCGGCCCAAGCCGTCGGCACCGAGTGGCGGCTCGAAACCCCGCGCCGCAGCCAAGCAGCCGAAGACGCCAAAGCAGAGCAAGCCAAAGAGTCAGAAGAGCAGCAAACCGAAGGGTCGCAAAGGCAAGCGATAGATGAGGAATCCGCTGACTTAAAGAATCACTGCGCTGAAGATTAACGTACTTATAGCGTATTAACGTATAACGTTACGTATCTTATTATCAAATTATAGCTATTTAGCTTTAGGTATAGCTCTGGTATGACACTTTACCTGTATATGTTGAACTCTATTTGCTTTTTCTTGGCCCGTGTCCGCCCCTTGACCTGCCTCTCTCCTTCTGGCAATCTCCAGAAGCTATACCTTGGATATAGCTTCTCGGGATAGCTGCCCCGGGATGGATTTAAAACGAAAAAACAGATCATGGATAGAGACACAATCAGATAAACAGATCATGGATAGAGACACAATGGGATAAATAGATCATGGATAGAGACACAATCAGATAAACAGATCATGGATAGAGACACAATCAGATAAATAGATCATGGATAGAGACACAATCAGATAAATAGATCATGGATAGAGACACAATGGGATAAATAGATCATGGATAGAGACACAATGGGATAAACAGATCATGGATAGAGACACAATGAGATAAACAGATCATGGATAGAGACACAATGAGATAAACAGATCATGGATAGAGACACAATGAGATAAACAGATCATGGATAGAGACACAATGGGATAAATAGATCATGGATAGAGACACAATGGGATAAACAGATCATGGATAAAGACACAATGAGATAAACAGATCATGGATAGAGACACAATCAGATAAACAGATCATGGATAGAGACACAATGAGATAAGCAGATCATGGATAGAGACACAATGGGATAAATAGATCATGGATAGACACAATGAGATAAACAGATCATGGATAGAGACACAATGAGATAAATAGATCATGGATAGAGACACAATGAGATAAATAGATCATGGATAGAGACACAATGAGATAAACAGATCATGGATAGAGACACAATGGGATAAATAGATCATGGATAGAGACACAATCAGATAAACAGATCATGGATAGAGACACAATGAGATCAACAGATCATGGATAGAGACACAATGAGATAAACAGATCATGGATAGAGACACAATCAGATAAACAGATCATGGATAGAGACACAATCAGATAAATAGATCATGGATAGAGACACAATCAGATAAATAGATCATGGATAGAGACACAATGGGATAAATAGATCATGGATAGAGACACAATGGGATAAACAGATCATGGATAGAGACACAATGAGATAAACAGATCATGGATAGAGACACAATGAGATAAACAGATCATGGATAGAGACACAATGAGATAAACAGATCATGGATAGAGACACAATGGGATAAATAGATCATGGATAGAGACACAATGGGATAAACAGATCATGGATAAAGACACAATGAGATAAACAGATCATGGATAGAGACACAATCAGATAAACAGATCATGGATAGAGACACAATGAGATAAACAGATCATGGATAGAGACACAATGGGATAAATAGATCATGGATAGAGACACAATGAGATAAATATATCATGGATAGAGACACAATGAGATAAACAGATCATGGATAGAGACACAATGGGATAAATAGATCATGGATAGAGACACAATGAGATAAACAGATCATGGATAGAGACACAATGAGATCAACAGATCATGGATAGAGACACAATGAGATAAACAGATCATGGATAGAGACACAATCAGATAAACAGATCATGGATAGAGACACAATGGGATAAATAGATCATGGATAGAGACACAATGAGATAAATAGATCATGGATAGAGACACAATGAGATAAACAGATCATGGATAGAGACACAATGGGATAAATAGATCATGGATAGAGACACAATGGGATAAATAGATCATGGAAAGAGACACAATGAGATAAATAGATCATGGATAGAGACACAATGAGATAAACAGATCATGGATAGAGACACAATGGGATAAATAGATCATGGATAGAGACACAATGAGATAAACAGATCATGGATAGAGACACAATGAGATAAACAGATCATGGATAGAGACACAATGAGATAAACAGATCATGGATAGAGACACAATGAGATAAACAGATCATGGATAGAGACACAATGAGATAAACAGATCATGGATAGAGACACAATGGGATAAATAGATCATGGATAGAGACACAATGAGATAAACAGATCATGGATAGAGACACAATGGGATAAATAGATCATGGATAGAGACACAATGAGATAAATAGATCATGGATAGACACAATGAGATAAACAGATCATGGATAGAGACACAATGGGATAAATAGATCATGGATAGACACAATGAGATAAACAGATCATGGATAGAGACACAATGAGATAAACAGATCATGGATAGAGACACAATGAGATAAACAGATCATGGATAGAGACACAATGGGATAAATAGATCATGGATAGAGACACAATGAGATAAACAGATCATGGATAGAGACACAATGAGATAAATAGATCATGGATAGAGACACAATCAGATAAACAGATCATGGATAGAGACACAATGAGATAAACAGATCATGGATAGAGACACAATGGGATAAATAGATCATGGATAGAGACACAATGAGATAAACAGATCATGGATAGAGACACAATGAGATAAACAGATCATGGATAGAGACACAATGAGATAAACAGATCATGGATAGAGACACAATGAGATAAACAGATCATGGATAGAGACACAATGAGATAAATAGATCATGGATAGAGACACAATGAGATAAATAGATCATGGATAGAGACACAATGGGATAAATAGATCATGGATAGAGACACAATGAGATAAATAGATCATGGATAGAGACACAATGAGATAAACAGATCATGGATAGAGACACAATGAGATAAACAGATCATGGATAGAGACACAATGAGATAAACAGATCATGGATAGTGACAGAATGAGATAAACCGACCAATGGGAGACAGACCATGCTTTATCGTTCTCACCTTACATTACATTTCATACTCTTACATTTAATAATTGATTTGAAGCGCATTGAATTGAAGTCATTATTATAAACTAATAAGGAAGGAAGGAAGCAGACTTATAAGATTTTATTTTTGAACTTGTAGCCATAAAATTAGTTTGTTAATTCTTTATTTATAACAAAAAACAGTTTCTTGCAGGCACAAGGAGATCAGGCACTACAAGGGACTCAAACATAGGCTAAAGGCTTGATCAAATAAAAACTGGGTTTACAAATAAAAAATTAGCATTCTTAGGTATTTCCCCAGAAAAAAACTTATTAACAAAAATTAGGAACTCTTCTTTGAATGCGCTTCTTAATTTCGAATCGAGAAGGACTCGAAAGGTCAAACTGAAATGTCGGGGGTTCGATTCTCGACCCACTCGGAACAATTTGTGTCCTTGAGCAAGACACTTAACTCTGCATTGTTTCAGTTCACCCAGCTGTAAAATGGGTGCCAGCATTAGCTGGGGTAATTGAGGGTGTGTGGCGACCCCCCAGTCCAATGGCAGCGGCTGAGCTGTCGGTTGCACATCTGCCCATTAGGACAGGTGTTAAGCAATTATTATTACTATTAGAATGAAGGAGAAGGAAAGCGGGGATCAGGGAGAAGAGAAATGAACTGAGGGAAAATGGAAAATGGAGCAGAACACCAAAGTATTCAAAGTCGTAGTAAAGTGCCAGCCTGCAGAGCATTGCGTTACCTCCGCGCTAAAACACCGCAAGAAACCAAAGCCCAGATCATGTACATAGGAATTAAGCAGCGAGTTTGCCTCAGTCATCCAAGGCTACAGTGATGGCGAGGCTTCCTTCAACAGCGCCAGCTATTTTGCTGCCGCGGCGGGCGCCGCCGGAGTCGCTGACGGAGTAACGCCCCGGGCCATTTGGTCCTGCACCGCGCGCACCACCTCCTCCATGTCCATCAAGTGGTCGCGGATTTTCTCCATCTTCTCTGGCCAGTCCAGGCTCTGCAAATGAGGATCGTGCCGCTTCAAGCAGCGCGTGGCCACGTTGTCGATGGCCCGGAGGGTCATGCCGTAGGCCTCGCTGCGGTCGCGGATCCGCTGGATAACATAGGACACCTGCTGCTCGTGCTGCTCCTGGGTGCCCTTCTGCCGCTCTGTGGCCTCGTGCAGCTCAGCCAGCTGTGAATTCTTTGACAGCACGTCCCTGGCGTGGTCGGCCTTCAGGCGGGACTCGCGATCGCGGGTTTCCTGGATCTGCTCCTGCACGGAGGACATCTGGGCGTAGAGACGGTTAAACGTGTCCTCCAGGGTGTTGTAGCGCATGATCAGGCCGCCGATCACGTTGTCGGACACCTGCGATGGGCGCGTGGCGGCGTTGTCGGATTTTAATTCGATTGCCGCGCGTCAAGATCACCCTGGCCTGACAACCCTGAGCCCCTGATACCTTCACAACCCTGACATCCTGATGACCTCGTGACCCTGATAAAATTGAGGTCTCTATGACTCTGACGCCCAGACGACCGTGGTGATCCTATGAACCTGACACCCTGATAAATCTGACACCCTGATGACCCTGACACACTGATGACCCTGACGCCCTGATGACCCTGACACCCTGATGACCCTGACATCCTGATGACCCTGACACCCTGATGACCTTGACACCCTGATGACCCTGACACCCTGATGACCCTGACACCCTGATGACCCTGACACACTGATGACCGTGACTCCTTGATAACCCTGACACCCTGATGACCCTGACACACTGATGACCCTGACACCCTGATGACCCTGACACCCTGATGACCCTGACACCCTCATCACCCTGACACCCTGATGACCCTGACACCCTGACACCCTGATGACCCTGACATCCTGACACCCTGATGACCCTGACACCCTGATGACCCGACCCTAACACCCCGAAAACGCTAACAATCTCCAGATCGCCCCAGAAGATTAATGGAATTCCCGACACTCAAAATAGCTCCTTTTGTGACTTCCAACGACCCTTGAAATCCTTAATAAATCCAAAGTCTGACACTGAACTATGACCTTAGCGCTTCGAGTATAGTCAGAGCATTGAACAGAGAATCCAGTGTATTGATGAGCGATTGCCATCATCCCTAAGGCCTGCACCAACCTTGATATAATCTGGCGGCAGAATATCCACCACGCTAGTCATGTAGGTCTCAAATTTTCGGTACGCCTGCACTTTAGCGCTGAGCACGGCCTGCTTCCGCCGCAGCAAAGCCAGGTAAGACTGCAGCTCCTCCTCTTCGCGCTCTTTGAATGCGCGCAGGCGCGACTCCGTCTGGTAGCGCTGGATGGCTCGGCGCCGCTTGGCCTCGTTCTCCTGGATGAACTTCTCGAACTTGCCCACTCGGTCTTTCATGGCCTGCTGCTTCTCGGCCAGCACGATCTGCGGTTCGGGGGTTCGGCCACTTGCTGATAAATTTTTATCTCAGTTCTTTATCTACCTCTCATCCTGCTTACTATCTACCTCTCACCCTCTGCCTATTGATTTATATCTACCTCTCACCCTCTCCCTATTGCTTTATATCTACCTCTCACCCTCTCCCTATTGCTTTATATTCACCTCTCACCCTCTCCCTATTGCTTTATATCTACCTCTCACCCTCTCCCTATTGCTTTATATCTACCTCTCACCCTCTCCCTATTGCTTTATACCTACCTCTCACCCTCTCCCTATTGCTTTATATCTACCTCTCACCCCTCCTTCCTGCGTTGTATCAACCTCTAACCCTCTTCCTTCTGGTTTCTAGGTGTGTCTGTTGTGTCTGCCTCTCATCAGCTCCCTTTTACCATCTCTCTCATTCCCTACGAGTATCTCTGCATTCTTACCCCCATTTCTACTTATACCGCGCCTCTTCTCACTCTCTCTCTTTTACCCTCTGCACACACTCTCTCTCCATCTGCTAAAATCTTCCAGAATTCACTGCTTCCACAGCGAGTTTGTCGCCATTATTTGAGTAAGCTATTTTGCAACCGCAAACCTTTTTGCTCTCGCACTCTCGCATTCGATCTTGAAACTCGCGTCGCTTCTGCAGCAGATCGCTATCGATTTTGCTCAGCTCGGCCTCCTTCTTCAGCACTAGCGTCTTCTGCAGCGTGTTCACCCCGGTGTCCAGGAGCCGCGCCCCGGTCTCCGACACCACGGGGACCTCGCGGACGAGGTCCTCCTCCTCGGCCTGGTTGAGCTGGGTGACGAACACATTTCGTTGATGAGGCCCCAGCTCGAGTCGGGCCGAGGCCGGGTCCGGCAGCTTCGACTCCTCGGCTTGGCTGTCTTCTGTTGCTGTCGCCTGAGAAATGGTTGGTCTTGTGTGTAAGCTGGAGGCCTGCCCGGATTGCTTAGCCATGGCATTGTGACAGTGCACATTAACAGTTGAAATTCGTGAATAAAAATTTGTATAAACAAAATTGTGATATTAATTTTAATGGTGATTGTGAGTGTCTTTTCATAATTCTTTTTTGATTGATATACAAAAGTCAGTGGCGCAAGCAGAGAGGAGTGTGATGGGCCTGTATTTTTCCTAACACTTTTCGGATTTCCTACGAAGGTAAGGCGACCTCTCCTCTGGTTGTGCGACAGTCAATAGTCAGCAAATATCAATTAGTATGCATGTGAGAGCATATGGCTCGTAAAACTAGATAAAAATTATTTTGCACTTTTTGTTTGTGAAGTACAACTTTCTTTTACAAGCATTTGTGAATTTTCGTTAAGAAGGATAATTATTTGATAGCAGTAAATGGAAGAAAATGATGGGTATGAACCAAGACACGTACAATTTCATATTTGCATTCGAAACAGTTGAAAACGCTGAAAAAGAATATAACAAAAATTATCTATATTATGAAAGCCTAAGGACATACATGCAAACAAAAAAGTTACAATTATCTCTTCAAATGCAATTTAAAAGCTGCTCATAGAGACATAATGCTTAACTTTATTTTGAAGTGGTAAAATTCAGAATTTGTAGAAACAGCCTTGAGAACCAAATAAGATAATTAGATATAATATCAACTAATTTGTAAAGTCAGCATTGTCTAGATATATTGATTTTTTGAATCAAAATATAAGTTATTATATATAGAATAAATAAAGAAACAAAGCAAAATAATCAGTAAATCTAAATCTACTTAAAAAATAAGATAAATAACTCTAAACAGCCAACAGATTTGATGTACTCGTACTCATACTTCATAAGCTACATAGTAAATATAGTATGTAAATTAGAGTTGATTGTCTCAGTGAGCTGGCTCTAGTATTCACTCTAGTGATACTAGAGTGAGCTGGCTCTAGTACAGTAATTGAAACATATACAAATTCACGAGCATTATCGTCATTTGCACTCTATTTACCGAACGGAAGTGTATGATTGCCCAGTATTTTTCTATTATCTAAAGTAACGTGTATTTATTCATTCATATGCAAGTGGCTGGAAATTGAAGGTCTTCAAAAATGTCTTATATAAGGGTGAAATGATTGTTTCTTTCCTTAAATAGTAAAAATGAAATACAGTACAGTAGAACATACTTTTGGGTCTGCTTTGTTCCCAAATGTATGCTTTTAATGAAACAAAAACGAAATATTTTACACTATCATTGTAATCCCCAGGTAAAAATCTTCTAAATGAATTTCCAATTAAATGTGACAAAGTGAGTCCGTATTCATGATCAAATACCCTATTGGAGTTTGATCGATACTTCTTTTAAATTGGGCGACATGGTCCCTTCAGAAAATTGTTTAAGTTGTAGAACATTAAAAGCTCCTGTGAGTCGACAACAACTGTGCTGGTCTAGAGTAAAAAAGCAAGTTTAAAAAAATAACATTTTTTTAATGTATTTAAATAACTTTTATTTTTATTTATTCTTAAAGCAAAGTTTTTATCGTAGACAGTTTTTGTTTTAAACTCTACAACTACAATCCGGCGTTAGTTCGTAGCTTCGGGCTACGAATCGTATCAAGGTTTTAGATCCTAGATCTTGGACTAATTTTTCTCCTAAAAGCAAAGAGAGCACGATACTCAAAAGAGTAATTTAATAACCCTGAAAAATTTGGATGGGACTGCTTCATTTTCTTATCGGAAATTTCAAAAGTCGGATGCCTCTATATCCGATACAAAAAAGAAATGGCACATTTTTGGTTGAATTTGGCGACATCATGTGGCAAGATAAATATAAACTAATAGACTAATTCAAAAAAGATTTTAAATCAACGAGGAATTAAAAAAGACAGGTGATAATGCCTACAGCAAAATAGAATTTATGACTGGCAAAGTTCAAAATTAAATTCAAATTAAAAAATACTTTCACAAAGCTAAAAAACCGCGGCCGATCCCCTTAATCGACATAGTACACTAATTTTTAAAAGGGCCTTGAGTAAGTTGATCGTTCTATGTTCGAGAAAAAAAGCTTTTTTTTCTACTACGCTTAAATTTTTATGGCTTGGTGCATACTACTAGCTACAACATGTATACTGTAGCTATAGAATAACTATATGATGGGCCACTCAGGCATAAACACTTGGCAAAAAACAGCTTCGTACTTTCAGTTCAGTAGCAGTGAAGAATACATAAGCTATTTTATAAGAATAAAGGCAGCTGAGTTGACTTTGATAGGTTTAGAAGCCCAAGCTTGCTTTTGGTTCATCCAAAATATAGCCATGTACTGAAGTTTACAAGGCAGATTATTTAGGCTGGAACAACCGAGGAAAGTAATAAAAATTGGGTGGCGTTGTAGGGGTAGAGGTTCTGTGTAGTTTGAGGGTTTAAGCCTTGGCTTTTAAAATACATTGAAATGCTTCGATCAGTTTAACTTACTACTGAGCTGAAAAGTAGCTTGCACGCAAATGTGCTTATAGTGGGCCATCTAGTTATTCTAGCTCTCTATTTTCATAAAACGTTTTGCTATGTACATATTCCTAATTGGTCAGACGCGCAGCACCATAATAAAAACAATTTTCAAGCTATTAAACTGTTCCATAAAGATAATTGACTTCACCTCCGCGTCGCAATTATTCATTGGTCCTGAGTAAAAAAGCTTTTTTTCTCGCCTTTCATTGGTTGATCGATGAATGTTTTCACTTCCTTCCTCCCGAAAAAGCCCTGCTAGATATCTGAGGTTTGCTAGTATGCAACTCTGGCTTTAGTTCTAAGAAATTACAGTCCGCAAATATGCCGCAGCTGCTGCACCTTCTGCCACTGTACATCTCGCTGCTGTCACTGCCGACTGTTCGTCACTGCAGCGCACAGACGTGCCGCAACCGCTACTCTCCAATCAACGGCTCCCTGTGCATCCGGCCTGAGTTCACTCGCACCATTCCCGAGGTGAGCTCCGAGCAGCCCTGCGCTTTCCTGTGCAGCCGGGAGCCCAGCTGCCAGGCCTTCACCACCGCCGCCGGACCCTGCCAGCTGTTCGTGTTCGACAGGTGCAGCAAGTCGGTGAGGAACTGCAGCAGCTGCTCCCTCAGAGGTCGCCTGCTCGTCAAGCAGCAGTCGGGTCTCCCGCCCGGCTCGCTGTGTCCGTCTGACTTCGGCGACGACCGGTGCGGAGTGAAGTACAGACTATACTCTGAGTTGGGTTACTGGGCAGCTCAGAAGCAACGGTGCGAGTTCGGTGGCGGCCTGGCAATGATGGCGGATGCGGTGGACTTAGCCGAGATGGACTACATCAACCAGCTGTACACCAAGTACAGTCTGAACCTCAATCTGTTCCTGGACGGCTACCAGCCAGCAGGCAGTGCGGAGCCGCGAGGAGGCTGGGTGTGGAGCACCTGCGGCATCACCGTGAATGAGAGTCTGTGGTACGGCCATGAGCCCGACAACAACGGCGGTAACGAAGAAGCCCTCGCCAGAGGGTCGTCTACGGGACGGCTTCACGACGTGCGACAGAACACGGACAGGGGCGTCGTGTGCGAGTGCGTGTCACCCTTTGACTAGACATTGATATCGCCGTTTTGGCATTCGATAGATTTCTTGACCGCTTGTTCTTCAGAGTCCCAAAGCTTTGTCTTAAGGCTTTAAATCAGATAGTTTTTGGCGGTGTCGCACTTACAAAAACTGCATCTGCCAGGGGAAAAAGACTTTGGATTTGATGCTTTGATTCCCACCGCCATCAAATGCATGTAATTTTTGAGGAATCGCACGATTTGTGTATTATTTTCGTCGCTTTGTACACCAGTCATGTGATAAAATGACTCGTGAAGAGGCTTTTGATTGTTAATTTGAGTATGGACCCAGGAAGTCTTACTCAAGTGCTTGATCTTGTGCGCGCTATAAACTGCCAGCATTCCGCATGTAAGACTCGTACGTCTTTAGTGCTTGCAAATATCGCTCTGACCCACCGACTGGACCACTACGATTACGCAACACCGAACTGCATGTTGACTGAATTGAAAAAATGGGCTCTCTACGCTACAATACACAATCAGCTGTTGCATCATACCGATACTGCTTTGTTCACTGGCCTAGCAAAAAATTCAGCGACAAAGTCGAATCCACATGGCGACAGCAAATATTGAGAATGCGGGAGCAGCAATGTGACTTTTCTATTTTTGTGGAAAATGTAGCCAGAAATTCACAATTGAAGGAAGGCCTGCATTAACGTGTAGCGAATTGAGCAGATGCAATTTCTGTCTGCGGAAGCTTCATATCGCATAGACCGGTACCCCGTTCTAGAGACTATCGGTTGGCTGCAGGTTACTAGCTAATCTATCTGTGCTAATGCACGAGCATTGTAATGCTATTTAAACAAAGGATCGATAGATCGTTTCATCGTGAAGGCTGTTTCAGACTGGTTTGTTTTTAGCCTAACTGCAGCTATATATGTAGGCTCGTAAAATCAGCCGATCTTCCGTTGCTGAGCATGAAATCTAGTTGGTCTGGATCGATTTCCAGAGTAGACTTGACATCATGGGTTTTTTTTAGAGGCAGGGGGGTTGTGTGCACCCTGGCGCACTTTAAGCGACATTAAGCACACAACCGGCGAGAGGCATTACTGCCCATTCCGACGACTCCCCTGAGCAGGCATACAAGTGCGCGGATACGTACGCAGGCACACACGCACACAGGAGTGTACAGCGGCCCTAACTTATATTATGAGTTCCCACTCCTTTTCCAAGGAGAGAGCGTGCAAAAATGACGAAGTAGAAGAGAATGTGACGTTATTATACGCATGGGTGCATTCTGATGCGAACAATGGGCGGGTTGCGCAAGGGATCAGGCGGGGGAGAGAGACGGGCAATCATGCGTGACTGTTTTATAATTTCAGGCATCGACCACTTGAGTTCAGAATTTAAACTCGGAACCGTTAAATAGAAAATTGTATCTTTTGTAACCTAAAAGCAAAAATGATGAAGTGAATTAACATTTTGTGATGCACATGGCGAACAAGTCAAAACTGCAACTGCGATTTAAGTGTCAGACCACATGTGTGTGCTCAATCAGATGTTTTCACCGGCCAAGCAGCGGGCAGAAAGCAGTAAACTCTTGGCAACCGCGATGACATCCACTGTCTGGTAAACTCTCAAGCTCGATTTGCACGGCTGGCATGACTTGTCTGAATTTAACTGGCTCTGTGTCTTAAACTCAATGCTCTGTCTGCGCCTGGGCTACAGACAGACCATAGAAGGTGTTTTGACCATAGACAAAAGTAGAAGCATTGGTTGAATATCATTGGCAGTGTCTTAAAATGAATACTTGAATTCTTAAATAAAATTAAATATTCTATAATGAGTATAGACGTGAGAGTGCATGGCTAACAGAGTTCGAGGGAAGCTACACCTTTTTCCATTCATTCTATTTTGGCAAAACGTCAATCAAAGTCGAAATCTTTTCATTCAGACAGTTTATGGTAGTTCTTGGCCGGACGTGCATTCAATTCCGACAAATGTACTTTCAAAAGCGACAATTTTCAATCAAAGCAAACAAGCTACCACGAGAAACCGACACTTTGCAATCAATTCTGACAGTTGGCTATAAATTGGCTTTTTCTGTCCTCCTATCTATGGCTCATACTGCGAAATGTCCAATCAATTCCGACAAATTTCAATCTATTTAGACAAGCTACTTTTTACTTTGGGTGGGGCCAGGGCTAAATGCCATAGACACATCATGGAGAGAAACTTGGAGATTCGGAACACCCATAGATTTAACCTTGCACCAAAGCAGCATATCGGCGTGATATGCTTGAGTGAGTAACGAATAGTACTGTAAACGTCGTCACCGGAGCCAACTGCACGGCTTAGTACAACCATTGTCTGACTTATGTACCGCGCTGCTTTGCGGAAGTGCCGATTGATGGCTAAAATCTGACTGCTGAATCTTTATGAACCTCATGAACTCTGCTGACTGCTTCAGTTTTAGTTGTCCTGTTGCATTTTGAAGTATACTGTAAATGTACAGTACATGTAGTATGTACTCCAATGGCTTGTCTAAATAGATTGAAATTTGTCGGAATTGATTAAAAATTTCGCAGTATGCGCCATAGATAGGAGGACATGATGTAACCGCCCTTGTCGCCTGTCCGCTCCGTAGAGAGACGAACGCATGGCTAGAGGGGGCAATGACCGTAGGCTGCCTATGACCGGGCAATGACCTGACGGACCTCCAGCACCAGACTGTCCCGCCCACATGATTAGTAGCTTTGGTAGCGCTTCGTGACCAGAGGGCCAAGGACCCACATGGACCCCACCTGTAGCTAAGGTGCAATAGTTGGTCACTCGGTCATAGTATGACCGAGCGGCTGCCACCACTCTATGTGACCTGGCGCACCCGGATCTTTCTACCAGACCTCTCGAGGCTAGAGCCCCGCCTGGATTGGTTACCAGGGGATTTAGGCTAACAGGGGAGACGCATGCAGCCGAGTACAGGGACTCTGCTTGGGGCATGATCGGGAACTCTGGGCTCAATCCTGGAGGATTTCTCAGCAGGGGATCCTTGGTGGCTGTGAGCGAGGCTGACTTGCGACTTTGATTACTAAGAGTAGTATGAGGCGAACATGTACTGTCTACAGTTTAGATTGCTCAGGGCGAAGGGACGCGTTAGCATGGGGTTGCAACCTTCCTACTGCCATGCTGTGCCAAGACTCGCTAATCCCTCTACTGCACGCACACGCGGCCCCGCAGCACGCACTCACAGGCGGGCTTTGCACGGGGAGAGGCCATTAGCTTACCCAAACTTCCTTATGCTTTGCCACCCGGGAGAAAGGCTTAGCAAGCCATGAGTGAAATGATGGTGAAAGATTGAATAATGATGAAGTTAGTTAATAGTTAATAATTAGGCCCTTAGGCAAATAAGTAGGCAATTAGGCGGCTTCACTATTGAGTAAAATACAGCAAAAGATACGGTATCACAAATGGCTCAGCTCTCTAATCAGACAATGGAAAATAGGCAAACCCGGATAAGCAAAGGCAATTAGAGCACAAATTAGTAGCAGGAACTTACCGGCAGCTGCACAGAGAGAGAGAGAGGCGGAGTGACCGAGGGCGGCTGTAGGCTGCAGTCAGGCAGACGGTGAAGCGGCGATGCGCTGGAGCGACGAGGCGCTGATGTAGATCAGGCGATGCTGATGATGCGGGGCGGTATCAGACCGCTGGCCGATAGGCGAGCTCACTTGGGGAGCTAAGGATAACTTGGCGGTAACAGACCGCGGGCCGGCAGGGATTCGTCTTATAGACGAATGGGTCAGAACTCAATCTGACAGCAAGTCCAAAGAAGAGAGGAGGAGAGGAACAGAGATAAACTCAGTTGAGTATTCTCATGCCGAAATCGCTTCCTTTTATAGACCTCACAGCCGCCTCCTCAAGGTCGTTACCATGGCTCCCTCTCTCTGATTGGCTGCCGGCAGAATGACGTCAGAATGAGTCATGATGAGAAGCATGAGACCGGCATAGCAACATGAGAAATCGGGAAATTGCGCAATCCGGAGGTGGGGTGGGGGGATAATTGGCGCAGCGGGTGGTCGCGAAAGTGTTGCGCAAGCACATTGAGAACAATAGGGCTGGGGTCGAGAACAAAGGAATTGGAAATCGGGATAATTGGGGAAAACTGAGAACAATGGAAAAGTAAACATTGGAGAAAAGGTGATAATTAGGTGCGAAAACGAGAACAAAAGAAAGAGAAAATCGGAGAAAATGTGATAATTGGTGGGGGTCGAGAGAACAAAAGAAGCAAAAACGAGAACAATAGAAGCGGAGGTGGGGTGGGTGTCACATGAGAAATTTGGGAAGGAGAACAATAGCGTGAGAAAAGGTTGCGCAAGAGAGGGGATGAGTCATCGATGAGTCACCGAGGGGAGAAGGGGTCACACGACTTGCGTCACCGTTTGGGAGTTTGAGAGGGGATGGGGAGACGGTGAGCACACAAAGTACTGTAAGTAGACACAGGGAAAGAGGGGACAGCGCAGGAAAAGAGTGCAGAGGGAGACAAAAAAAGGAGGAGGTAGAGAAAGTACAGGAAGAATAGGGCGGGAACAGAAGAGATAGGGTAGAGGGGGAGGTACAGAAAGGGGTAGGGGCTCCGGAAAGGCAGGTGTGGCGGCAGGAGAGACGGGACCAAGGCAGCAGGAGAGGTGCAGCAGAGCGGGAGTCTCCAGGCCCGGTCGGAGACCTGGCCGAGTCTCGACAGCTCTGTGCAGAGGGTGCACGGGATAGGAGGCACTTTCGAAAAAGTTCCCATGCCCTATCCCGCGACCAGAGCGTGGTTACATCACACCCCACTGCCTTTTGTGACGGAACTGGTTCCGTCATCATCACTGCCCAACATGGAACCACACAGACGGGAGCGGGATCTCAACCGAACGTGAAATCACAGAATTAACAAACCGCGAGCGGGAATGGAAAAAGGCGATAAAATAGAGGGGATAGCAATAAATTCACAAACGAGATACATAGGTTGGAGTGCAATACAGAATTTCAAAAATTTCAACTGTTGCTGTGGCTAAAGTGGGAGGGGGGAAACACAGACAGCGCAATAGTAGGGAGAAAAATAGCGAATTGTCAACAATAAATTATCATAATTGGATAGAAGCGCAGCTGGGAAAGAGAGGAAACGGGGAAGGGTGAGGGAAGTGGGGAAAAAGAAGGGGGAAGGGTTGCTAGCACACAGCCAAGGGCAGAGCCTCGGGGAGAATGACGATTACACAGGGGAAAAATACTAATGCAGCGCAGTAAATTAATAAGCTAATTTCGCCGGGAGTTCAACCGCACGGAGGCCTAGCGTCCTTGAAGGCTCGGACCCCGCTTCAGCCAGTCAGAGGGCTTCGGGGCGATCGGTTGTAGGCTGGGAGGCGCCGCGCCGTGCGCTGGCCACTGTATAAAAGGCGCCACTGATAACGGGAGCCGGCTGCCTGCAACCTACACGGAGTCGCAGTTTCCAACCAAGGCACTCAGCGCGATTTTCCAAACTATACAACTACTCGGTAAGTCCCATCACCAACCTGATTTCCTTTCGCCTATACGTTAAACGAAATCTACCCACTCGCCATGCCTTTCGTTTTAAACTGAGCAATTGCAGTAATAATATATGGCCTTTCTTACGGTAAAAGTAGTGAGCAGCCAACACAGAGCCATTTTTAGGAATTTTTAGAATAATGACACAACAATGACTCGTATATTGGTTATTAAAGTTTAAAAATGAATATTATGGAAGAACCGAATATTAATAGGATAATTTCACACACACACACACGACAAACACACAACGCAAGGGGGCGGAAAGGCGGGTCGGACCGGCCGGCGGACGTCGCTCAGCAGGCAGTCAGCATCCTTACTCGAAATGGGCCTCTTGATTTAGCTGGTACGGGCCATATGCCGCCACCTGAGCCATGGCACTTGCCCATGCTTCCACATAACGTTGGGCTGCCGCGGCCGTGAGCACCACTCGGTGCCATCGGCTAGGCAAGATGTCGTTGCGCAGCACGCCCCTCAACTGCGGCAGAGTCGGGATGCCCAGGGCTTGGCATTGGACGACGAAGGCCGCATTCCGTACTTGTTGCAGCCGTGTCAGAGTTGGTGCAGACAGGGGCGGCTGCGCGATTGCAAAATGCTGCAAAGTGCCACGGGGCACCTCGGCCAGGCCCGCGTAGCCGGGCTCAACGTCGCCCAGGGCCGCCAACACCCACCCACAGCGGCGATTGAACCGTTGCGAGAGGTGGCGGCCCAGGCCACTGTGGCAAACGGCGCATAGAGGAGGGGCGCAGAGGCCGGCGCGGAGGCCGCAAGAATGCCGTCGTGGATGACGAGAGCCTCTTCCCATTCGGCGCCCTCGCTCAGGAAGCCCAGAGCAGCCCTGGCAGGTCCGCAGGAAGCATGCCCCAGCGGCTGGCCAAGCTGGCCAGGCCAATCAATAGCCGGGCTCTCTGGGTTGGTGTCAGTTGTCTAGTCATCTGAGAGGAGGCTGCGCAGCTGATGATCACCTTCTTGTAGACCGGCCGATCGCAGGTGCTGAAGATTGCTGTGATGGGGGCACAGGACGGCGGCCGGGCTGTCAGGTGTGATGGTTCCTCATCCACAACCTTGCGGAGGAACTTGGCGCCTGCCGGACTAGGTCGCCGAGGGCGTATTTGTAGGCGCTCTGGGCCGCTGCCTCGATGTACATTAACAGCGTATTGTCAACCAATCCCAGCAGGGCCGCTTTTGACAGGATGAGCAGACAGGGCCGGTCCAGGTTGTCGCGAAGTTGGCGCTCTAGAGTCGCATGCCTGTCCTCGGCCTGGAGTGGGCCATGATAGGACTCAGGCCCGACCCAGTGCACCAGATCCATAGCTGTCGCCGAAGGTTCGCCAGCCACCTGACCCCAATTGACTTCTTCTCTTTGCAGGGCGATGTCCACACTTCGGCGGCTGTTGGGCAGAACATCACGCAGGCGGCGGGCCGCCTCGCCGAATTCGGCCGCCAGGTCCGAAATGTCCGCGGTGTCGCCCCAGCATTGGCCGGGTCGATTGTCTCGTCACCTTCTTCGACCCTGGCGGAGGCCGCCGCTGGCGGCTCGGGGCCGTCCTCCGCCTCTTGGATGGCGTCACGGGGCCGCTTTCGGCTAACTGGGCTGGCAGGACGCTCAGACGGCAAGCTGGAGCATAGCTGAATTCGATTGATGGTAGGCTTCGCGTCCATGTCAAGCTGGATAGTTCATAGAATGCTTCAGCGATTGAAGGACAGAATGATTTCTCTGATTGATGATTTCCAGCTCTGGCAGGCGTGGGTCTTCTTATAGTGCGGGGCTGGCTTCCCATTGGTTGAGCACATTGGGAGGCACACCTGCTGCGGCCGGGTCGCCGTTGGCTTGGACCGCTCGCTCTAGTCTCCGTGCGCTCTGATTGGCTGGTTCCGCCGCTTCCTGTTTCCTCACCTGTGAGAAGGGGGCAGACCCGAGACCACCTCCGGTCGCGCCCGCGGCAGATCCGTACTCCAGCCGACAGAGATCGCACTCCCACCTCACATGCACACATTCAGATCAGGCACACAAATTAATTTGGTTAATATGAATAGAAGAGGGATTTGGGAGATTAGACTCCGGAGGATAAATGATGATGCGGCCCAACTCCCTTCGATTTCTTCCTTCAACGCCACGCGCACGCAGTTCTCATCCATGCCTCCGAGACCCTCATAAACTTAACAGCCGAAAGAATTCGAAAGAGGAATTAATCATTAATTTGACTGCCACCAGTTTGATGTACTATTATAAAAGAGAAAGGGAACCTACACCATCTTGGCGCATTACAAAGAAAAGAAAAGGAGGATCAGCCACCATTTTGAGAGAGGTTGCTAGGGAAAACTGCCACCAATTGTACATTAACAGGGAAGAGAAAGGGGGAACCCGTCACCAATTAGAGTGGATTGCCCGGGGAAACTGCCACTATTTGCCCTTCTACCAGAGGAGAGGAAGACGAAAAACTGCCATCCCTTAGAGGTGTATCATTAAAAGAAGGCGGGGAAGAAGGCTACCACTACTTGATCACCTAGAGCTCAAGGGAAGGAGAGGGAATGAAGAAAGGAAGAAACCCCCAGGAAGGCCACTACCACACGCCATAAAGTTAAAATCCCCATCTATCTACATCCTAATACCCGGCTAGTTCCCTACTTCTATTTCATCCCTTAAATCCTCATTTCAGGATTCCGGCCGCTAGTAGCGAGCCCATCCTTGAAGAGGAGTCGACTACGAAGCGCCCGAAGACAGCCATTCAGAGCCGGACGCCCCCTCTGATTCTGGGCCGGCTGCGCCATCTGGTGACATAGGCGCCGCGGCTCCCGGGCCATGCGACCGCCGGGCCGCCAGCGAACCAGCGTCCGGGGCCGGTTGGCATCCGTACCACCGCCGTTGTCAGCCCGAGCGCACGCTCCGCCGCCGGTCGCCGCGGTGACGCCCGTGGCTGCCGCTCCACAGCCCTTGCCAACCCCTGTGGTGGAGACCGACGGCTCCTGGCATTTGGTCGTTGCTGTCGACGGCCCTAATAGCCGGTCTCACAATGCACTGGCTACTGCTCTTGGAGCTATTTCTGCGGCTTCCCAACTGCTGATGCTGGTGGTTCTTAATGCTTACTTACTAATTCTGAACTATCTGTCCCCATAACTTGACTTTAATTACTTTACCTGACTTACATTGACTAAACACTGGCCTACTCTAAACTAATTGCTGCCCCATTTGCCTGATAAACTTAATTACATTGAAGGCCCCCCCCCTATTGCCTCATCGAACCAATTAAATTTCCCAAA
>NIVC01002907.1:0-124203 GCA_002269645.1 Macrostomum lignano
GTTGCTAAGAGACGGTTGCAAACGGGTTGTTTCCTAAGGAGATGGCTGCTAATGGTTGTTTTCTAAAGGTTTGGTTGCTAAGAAACTGTTGCTACTGGTTTGGTTGCTAAGAAACTGTTGCTACTGGTTTGGTTGCTAAGAAACTGTTGCTACTGGTTTGGTTGCTAAGAAACTGTTGCTACTGGTTTGGTTGCTAAGAAACTGTTGCTACTGGTTTGGTTGCTAAGAAACTGTTGCTACTGGTTTGGTTGCTAAGAAACTGTTGCTACTGGTTTGGTTGCTAAGAAACTGTTGCTACTGGTTTGGTTGCTAAGAGATGGTTGCTAGTATGTTGGTTGCTAAGAGATGGTTGCTAAGAGACCATTACTACTAGTTTGGTTGCTAAGAGACGGGTCCACGACAATTGACTGCCACAAAATGACTGCGGACAAAATGACTGCGGAGCAATTTGACTGCCGACAATTTGACTGCCGACAAAATGACTGCGGCAATTTGACTGCCGACAAAATGACTGCGGAGCAATTTGACTGCCGACAAAATGACTGCGGAGCAATTTGACTGCCGACAAAATGACTGCGGAGCAATTTGACTGCCGACAATTTGACTGCGGAGCAATTTGACTGCCGACAATTTGACTGCCGACAATTTGACTGCCGACAAAATGACTGCGGAGCAATTTGACTGCCGACAATTTGACTGCCGACAAAATGACTGCGGAGCAATTTAACTGCCGACAATTTGACTGCCGACAAAATGACTGCGGAGCAATTTGACTGCCGACAATTTGACTGCCGACAAAATGACTGCGGAGCAATTTAACTGCCGACAAAATGACTGCGGAGCAATTTGACTGCCGACAAAATGACTGCGGACAAAATGACTGCGGACAAAATGACTGCGGACAAAATGACTGCGGACAAAATGACTGCGGACAAAATGACTGCGGACAAAATGACTGCGGACAAAATGACTGCGGACAAAATGACTGCGGACAAAATGACTGCGGACAAAATGACTGCGGACAAAATGACTGCGGACAAAATGACTGCGGACAAATGACTGCGGACAAAATGACTGCGGACAAAATGACTGCGGACAAAATGACTGCGGACAAAATGACTGCGGACAAAATGACTGCGGACAAAATGACTGCGGACAAAATGACTGCGGACAAAATGACTGCGGACAAAATGACTGCGGCAGTTTGACTGCCGACAAAATGACTGCCAAAAATGACTGGCGACAAAATGACTGCCAAAAATGACTGGCGACAAAATGACTGCCAAAAATGACTGGCGACAAAATGACTGCCAAAAATGACTGGCGACAAAATGACTGCCAAAAATGACTGGCGACAAAATGACTGCCAAAAATGACTGGCGACAAAATGACTGCCAAAAAAACACTCCAGGCTCTGACCGTATTTATGCAAGGCTAGCAATGCTTTTTACATGAGCAAAAATGCAAGCTACATTTGGCTTTCAACAATTCGTGCATGTATATCTACTAGTGAAATTAGAAGCGTCATGTCAAAAAAGAGAAGCGAAGTCATGTCAAACATAAAAGGCGTCAAGTAAAACATAAAAGAAACTTCATCAAACATAAAAGCAGCGTAAGGTAACACATAGAAGAAACGTAATCTAAAATATAAAGGAAGCGTCATTTAAAAATGTTGACGTCTTGGGATGCTAAAGCTTACGGCGGCAATTGCTGCGATTTCGAGGCTTACTGGGGAATTGCTAAGATTTCAAGGCTTACAACGGGGAATTGCTGAGATGTCAAGACAAATAGGATATACATTAATAATTTTCGTCTCTTGCTTGTTGGCCGCCCCGAAGGGGGCGCAGGATTGCTACCAATGTTCAAACTGATCTTTTGCATGTAGCTGTGTTTAATGAATGCTGTTTTATAGAGTTTTTTTCTCCCATGTCATATTAATCTCATACTTGAATCTTATTGATTCTTTCAGATTTTTAAAAAATGTCACATACTCGTCCTATCAGAAAAGCTTTATTAGGCCTAGTCAAAGCTAAAGTTAATGATACGCTAGCGCGCGGCTATAGCTATATAAAGAGCATTCATGGAACACAGCTTCATGTGGAGGATCCGTTTGAACATTAGTAGATATACATGCACGAATTGTTGAAAGCCAAATGTAGCTTGCATTTTTGTTCATGTAAAAAGCATTGCTAGCCTTGCATAAATACGGTCAGAGCCTGGAGTGTTTTTTTGGCAGTCATTTTGTCCGCAGTCATTTTGTCCGCAGTCATTTTTGGCAGTCATTTTGTCCGCAGTCATTTTTGGCAGTCATTTTGTCCGCAGTCATTTTTGGCAGTCATTTTGTCCGCAGTCATTTTGTCGGCAGTCATTTTGTCCGCAGTCATTTTGTCCGCAGTCATTTTTGGCAGTCATTTTGTCCGCAGTCATTTTGTCGGCAGTCATTTTGTCCGCAGTCATTTTGTCGGAAGTCAAATTGTCGGAAGTCAAATTTTCGGAAGTCAAATTGTCGAAAGTCAAATTGTCGGCAGTCAAATTGTCGGCAGTCAAATTGTCGGCAGTCATTTTGTCGGAAGTCAAATTGTCGGCAGTCAAATTGTCGGCAGTCAAATTGTCGGCAGTCATTTTGTCCGCAGTCATTTTGTCGGAAGTCAAATTGTCGGAAGTCAAATTGTCCGCAGTCACTTTGTCGGAAGTCAAATTGTCGGAAGTCAAATTGTCAGAAGTCAAATTGTCCGCAGTCATTTTGTCCGCAGTCATTTTGTCCGCAGTCATTTTGTCCGCAGTCATTTTGTCCGCAGTCATTTTGTCGGAAGTCAAATTGTCGTAGACCCCTAAGAGACAGTTGCTACTAAGTTGGTTGCTAAGAGACCGTTGCTACTGGGTCGGTTGCTAAGGAGAGCGTTACTAGTGGGTTTTGGGTAAGTTGCTACTTCAAGTACAGCAAAAGTTTCATTCGTAGGATTGCAACAAAAAATCAGATTACGGGCGCAGCCCCCCCCCACAAAAAATTTACCTCGGCCAAAGCAGCCGCTCTTTCGTCCAGCTGTCCGACACTGGGCCGGAATGCGGGCCACTTGAGCAGCGCCAGGATCAGCAGCGGCAGCAGTCGAATGTTGGGAGGCGACCAGAGGCCACCGGCGCCGCGCTGCCCGGTGGCCCGAGCGTAGGCGGCCAGCGGATCGGCTGCGGCGTTCACCAGCGCGTCGCGAGCGTCCGACAGGCGGTTGGCGCCGGTTATGATGCGCTCGGCGCCGATTTGCGCCAGAAGGCCGATAATCTTTAATGAAAAGATTCGATTTTGATAATTCGGTTAGGTGAATCGGCTGTCAAGGATTTGGTGAATGGCTGTTTATGATTTGGTGAATTGCTGTTTACAAATTTGGTGAATGGGCTGTGTTACGATTTGGTGAATGCGCTGTTTATGATTTGGTGAATGGGCTGTTTATGATTTGGTGAATGGCTGTTAACGATTTGGTGAATGGGCTGTTTATGATTTGGTGAATGGCTGTTAACGATTTGGTTAATGGCTGTTTATGATTTGGTGAATGGGCTGTTTATGATTTGGTGAATGGGCTGTTTACATTTGGTGAATGGCTATTTATGATTTGGTGAATGGGCTGTTTATGATTTGGTGAATGGGCTGTTTACATTTGGTGAATGGCTGTTTATGATTTGGTGAATGGGCTGTTTACATTTGGTGAATGGCTGTTTACGATTTGGTTAATGGCTGTTTATGATTTGGTGAATGGCTGTTTACGATTTGGTTAATGGCTGTTTATGATTGGGTGAATGGCTGTTTATGATCCAAGTTGCTTGAAAACGGCAGTCACGCTATCACAGCAGCTTTGAACTTAAAAATATCTCACCGCCCGCTGGTCGGACCCGGCGAACACATCCTCAATCCGGGTAGCAACCGGCAGTCCCAGCGTGTGCACTCGATCCTCCGCTCGCCCTTCCGCCCAGTGTACAGCAGAGCGGCCTGGAACACCACCGGCTCGCTGGCTCCCGCGGTGCCGGCGCCATCGCCGACAGCCAGCTGGATGGCGAATCCGGCGTCCGGACTAGCGCAGGGCAGCGCCGCCAAGTCGGTGGCGCGAACGAAACAGGAGCCGTAGAAGGCGGCCACGCTGTAGCCGTTTGAGCAGCGGACCCGGAGCACAGCCTGGAGAATTAGGGCGATTCTGGGGTGGTTCAGGGCGATTCCTAGGGTGGTTCAGGGGCGAATCTTTGGGATGGTTCAGGGGCGATTCGGAGGGTTATTCAGGGGCGAATCTTTGGGATGGTTCAGGGGCGATTCGGAAGGTTATTCAAAGGCGATTCGGAGGGTGGGTTCAGGGGCAATTCTGAGGGTTATTCAGAGACGATTCGGAGGGTGGGTTCAGGGGCGATTCGGAGGGTTATTCAGGGACGATTCGGAGGGTTGTTCAGGGGCGATTCGGAGGGTTATTCAGGGACGATTCGGAGGGTGGTTCAGGGGCGATTCTGAGGGTTATTCAGGGGCGATTCGGAGGGTTATTCAGGGACGATTTGGAGGGTGGTTCAGGGGCAATTCTGAGGGTTATTCAGGGCGATTCGGAGGGTTATTCAGGGACGATTCTGAGGGTGGGTTTAGGGGCAATTCTGAGGGTTATTCAGGAACGATTCCTAGGGTGGTTCAGGGCAATTCATAGGATGGTTCAGGGCGATTCATAGGATGGTTCAGGGCGATTCTTGGCCTCCAAAGCAATTCCTCAAAGCTATAACAGAGACCTCTAATCCCAGCTTGCGAGTGAGATGCCGGCCAAGATCCGCAGCCAGCCGGTCCGCATCGTCGGGCAGGCGCGGATAGCGGTGCACCCGGCCGGAGGAGTACACGGCTATGGGCATGACCGAGGCCAGGTCAGTGTGACCGGGCCCGACGCAGAACAGATCAACAGACAGCTGGGCGCTGCAACAGTCTAACGCCAGGCGCTTGTAATAGTCAGTGGCCGGCTGGCCAGCCAAGTCGTCCGAGTCTGATCCGGCCGGACCGGACAAGGCGCCGGGTCCGACTGACGGACGGGAGGCCAGAAACAACAGTAGACGGCCGCCGCTGGACTGGGCGAGTCTGAATACAAGTAAATTGACCGATTAAATACCCGTGTATTACTGGCAGTAGGTGGTTAACGAATATCACTGTCACAATTGATGAATGATAGCGACGAAAAGTAAAAAACTGACAGAGATTGACCTGTCCACAAGAGACACAAGACAGTCTACAAGAGACACAGGCCAATCTACAAGAGACACAATGATCGAGCTACAAGAGACACAAGCCAATCTACAAGAGACACAATGATCGAGCTACAAGAGACACAAGCCAATCTACAAGAGACACAATGATCAAACTACAAGAGACACAAGCCAATCTACAAGAGACACAATGACCAAGCTACAAGAGACACAAGCCAATCTACAAGAGACACAATGATCGAGCTACAAGAGACACAAGCCAATCTACAAGAGACACAATGATCAAGCAACCAGAGACACAAGCCAATCTACAAGAGACACAATGATCAATCTACAAGAGACACAATGATCAAGCAACCAGAGACACAAGCCAATCTACAAGAGACACAATGATCGAGCTACAAGAGACACAAGCCAATCTACAAGAGACACAATGATCAAGCTACAAGAGACACAATGATCAAGCTACAAGAGACACAAGCCAATCTATAAGAGACACAATGACCAAGCTACAAGAGACACAAGCCAATCTACAAGAGACACAATGATCGAGCTACAAGAGACACAAGCCAATCTACAAGAGACACAATGACCAAGCAACCAGAGACACAAGCCAATCTACAAGAGACACAATGATCAATCTACAAGAGACACAATGATCAAGCAACCAGAGACACAAGCCAATCTACAAGAGACACAATGATCAAGCAACCAGAGACACAAGCCAATCTACAAGAGACACAAGCCAATCTACAAGAGACACAATGATCGAGCTACAAGAGACACAAGCCAATCTACAAGAGACACAATGATCGAGCTACAAGAGACACAAGCCAATCTACAAGAGACACAATGATCAAGCAACCAGAGACACAAGCCAATTTACAAGAGACACAATGATCGAGCTACAAGAGACACAAGCCAATCTACAAGAGACACAATGATCGAGCTACAAGAGACACAAGCCAATCTACAAGAGACACAATGATCGAGCTACAAGAGACACAAGCCAATCTACAAGAGACACAATGATCGAGCTACAAGAGACACAAGCCAATCTACAAGAGACACAATGATCAAGCAACCAGAGACACAAGTCAATCTACAAGAGACACAATGATCAAGCAACCAGAGACACAAGCCAATCTACAAAGACACAATGATCAAGCTACAAGAGACACAAGCCAATCTACAAGAGACACAATGATCAAGCTACAAGAGACACAGGCCAATCTACAAGAGACACAATGACTAAGCAGCCAGAGACACACAGGCCAATCTTTAAGACAGACCTGTGAGCTATGGCCAAAGCCGATCCCAGACAGCAGCCGGGCACCGCAGGGAACTCCAATTCGGGCAGCGATTCCAACAATTCAACGATGGCGTCGCGACATTCGGCCACGGGTACTAGAAGACCTTCGGGCATTGGTAGGTCCGAATCGCCGTCCAGATCAGGCATGGCCAGCAGGCTGGGACGGGGTCCGTCCAGTTTGTACAGGTGCAGAACGCCATTGAAGGTGATGACGGCCAGCTGGGTGCGGGTGTCGCCTGGCAGACGGTCCAGACAGCGAAGCAGAGTCTGACTAACCGCAGTCAAGTAGGCAGTTGCCGACTTGGCAACGGCCGGGTCTGACGACAGAACCTGGGACACGTCCAGCGCCAGGATGTAGGTTGCGGGCGGCGGCGGCCGAACAGAATACTCCTGGGTGGCGATGAATTCCACTGTGCCGTTGCGAATCTCTGGCCGACGGCTCGGGTCGCCGTAGGTCTGCGGGGGCAATAGGTTTCCAGCGGAGCAGTTGTCTTAAAACTACTCGGGACCAAAATATGAGTTCGTACTGGTCTAGGTGATTCTCTAGAGGGGCTGGGGGTCTGCAAACTTTTTTTACCTGAAGGGCCAGATAAAGAATTCAGCTCATGGCTGCGGGCCAGATGAGAGTACAAGGAGAGAATAAAATATAGACGAGAGACGAGAGAAGAGTAAGGGGAGAGAAGAGAGCTGAGAAGAGGCACAAACATTGAGCGGGCCGGATTGCTATTGTGAAGTTTCAAAGGACCCGAGGACAGATAAAGGGATAAAGGCTAGTTTTCTACCCATTCTAAATGTATAATGTGGCATCCCGCCGATCTCTGATTGGTGTAGAACGAGTGACAGAACTTGATCTAGGTACAATAGAACATTTATATATAAATACCGTATATGCATAAAAGCGTTGATCTTAAAGCATTTAAGCGCGTATTATTTTTTTACAAGGTTTCTGCGAAAGTAAAAGTCTGCCTTACCTGGGACATGGGATCATAAAGAAACTCTTCTGGCAAATCGTTGTCAAGAAAGCAGAGACTGCAGCGCCATCTCTGTTGGCTGGAGAAGCGCACGAAAGGATTAATATAGGCCCGGCAATCTCGGCAGCGAACGATGACGTTGGCCTGAATGACTGCCAGGCTGCGCAGATCCTTAAACGGGTGCATTGCCAGGCCTAACGGTAGGCGAGATCGGCGCAACAACTCGGCAGTGGCCGGCACGGCGTTCATTGTGCAGGACATGACATCCGGATTGCAGTTGGCCTCAGCCGGGAACGAATGGCCCAACGGCGGCGGAGCGACCGTCTCTATGGGCTCGGAGCCGTGCGTCCGCAGCAGCTGCCGGTCGCGCAGAAGATTCACTGAGTTTTCGCGATGCTGAGCGCTTGCAGTCGACCACTGCGGCTGCTGAAGCGTCGGCGGCGAAGTCATTTGTCGAGGCATCGGTCCAACGGGCAGCGGCGGCGTCGGCGCTACGAATGGCATTGGTGCTGGCGGCGCGGGGACAAATGAAGGGGGCGAAGGTGCGGCTGCAGATATTGGATGCATCGGCGGTTCTGGAGGTCCAATAGGCCGATGGCCAGGTGCCGTTGAGCTCGATGGCATCATAGGAGGTGGCGGAGGTCCAACAGGTTGATGGCCAGGTTGCGGAGGTCCAACAGGTTGATGGCCAGGTGGCGGAGGTCCAACAGGTTGATGGCCAGGTGGCGGAGGTCCAACAGGTTGATGGCCAGGTGCCGTTGAGCTCGATGGCATCATAGAAGGTGGCAGAGGTCTAACAGGTTGATGGCTAGGTGCCGTTGAGCTCGATGGCATCATAGGAGGTGGCGGACATCCAACAGGTTGATAGCCAGGTGCCGCTGAGCTCGATGGCATCATAGAAGGTGGCAGAGGTCTAACAGGTTGATGGCTAGGTGCCGTTGAGCTCGATGGCATCATAGGAGGTGGCGGACATCCAACAGGTTGATAGCCAGGTGCCGCTGAGCTCGATGGCATCATAGGAGGTGGCGGACATCCAACAGGTTGATAGTCAGGTGCCGTTGAGCTCGATGGCATCATAGGAGGTGGCAGAGGTCCAATAGGTTGATAGCCAGGTGCTGCTGAGCTCGATGGCATCATTGAGGACTGTGGACCTACATATCGATGGTCAGGTGTTGCTGAGCTACCAATTCTCATCTGGTGTACCTGAGACGTCAAGTTTGCAGCTGCTGTCTGAGTTGAAGGCACTTCAAATGATGAAACTTGAGGTGGTTGTCTCAACTGAGAAGGGTGTGGAGCTGACACTGAGGAAGATGTTGATGGACAAGGCATTGAACTTTTTGGCAAATGACTTTGCAGAGGCAATGGAGGTGCAGCCATACCTGCTTGTGCAGATGAGGAATTCAGACCATGCAAGTTCATCTGATTGGGCTGATTAGACAACATAGACCTCACAGGTGTTGGATGCAATAAAGAGCCATGAGGAAGTTGTAATGGAGGTGTAGAGGCAAAAATAGGCCTTGTAGGGTTAGCTGATGTTTGACTTGGCTGAATTTTAGGCATAGTTTCAATAGGCATAAATGATCTAGCTGGCTGAGCTTGAGCAGATGACAATTGAAGGCTCCCATTGGGTTTTGTTGGTTGCTTTGGCTGCATTCCTCTTATATCTATAGTCTAGATTATATGAATAGCTTTCAGAAAAGTGAATTTATGTTTTTAATCTAGAGTATAAGTTGTTTCTTTAATCTATGAGATGAACAATTATTATTTCATAATTTAAAACCATTTATACTTGTGCTGTATAATTTGATATATTTGCACTAGCCTAGGCCTAGGTTTCCCTGTTAGAATTTTTGCTCAAAATGCATAGACGAAAATTAGGATTTTAATATTTATAGTCCCTAATTAAAAGGGGATGGCAATAAACCTATTGGTTATTATAATTTTGAGCTACTTTACTATGTAAGGGCCTATCACACAATGCCATAATTGGTGTAATGTAGACTAAAGTACTATAAAACCTTGGTGAAATGCAATATAATAGAAAGGCAATAGACATATAAATGTCAGTTTTTTATCAAACTAAATTGTTTGTATAATGCAACATGCCATGCTACAGCCTAGCACCCTAGTGCAATAATCTTTAGCATGATATGACAAGTGACTAATTAAGCATATGAATAATTTATATAATACTAATCAATTAATCTATCTATGAAAAAGAGGATATAAAAATTATTTTCAACAAGAGTGATATTCACATTCACTTCAGTTTGTATTACAATTTTTTCTATAAAATATACCATGTTTATCATAAAGTAAATTTTTTTGCTTCAAATCTTAGATTAACTTAACCGATCAAATCAAAGGAGTTGTAAGAACCTTTCAGTTGAATAGTTTCGAGGTTCAAAAGGGTCTGTCAACTTAGGTTCATAAAGTGGAGCCCGACACCCAAGAAACATTATGTACATTGTACACAAATGATACGCCATTCTGCTCACAGTGACACCAGAAAGATGGACTTAAGAAAAAAATTACAAAAATTGAACCTGGGATAAAAGAGAACAATCAAGGGGACAATTAGGGACTCCACCTGATAAGCTTAAGACAGTTTACATGATGATGATAGTAATCATTATTCTTAGAAATTATACTTTTTAAACTAGAAAATATCTTTAGCAGCAACAGGTAAATTAGACTGAAATTATTATTGACAAAACATTTTTTAAATACCTTAAGATTTTTTCAGATATTATATTTATTGATGGACAAACAAATAAAATTTTTGTTTTAGCCAACAATTTCAATTATAAAACCGTTGGAAATTTACTACGATTTTTTTTGTGAAGGCCTAGTGAAGTGGGCTGATTGGCAAATCCAGGGGCCATAGTCCTCTCAGCTAGGATCGAAATAAATCGCCGCATTTTTTCTTCTTCTGACGAATTTTGACCTAATTTATACTACTTTTAGTCGCTTTTCGAATGTCGTACTAAGGCCAAGGGCCTATACTATATTTGTTGCTTATTCTACTATACTAGGTCTAGGTGGGCCTAATTGTTTTGCATCATAATCGTTTTGGAATTTTTTTTTAATTTGATTTTTTATGCATATTGGCAAGTTATAAAACCTTTATTTAAATATATAGCATTTAGTAAATTAAATTGACAATTTTTTAAACTAGCCTAAGGCTAAAGATTTAAGTTATTATTAATTAGGACTAATTTAACTAATAAAATTTAGTTAATATTAGTTATTTAGTCAGGTAAATTTAATTGAAAGATTTTAATATTATAATTGAGACAAAATTGGCTAGGCCTAGGCCTATAAAAAATTTCTTAATCTCATCAAATAAGATTGCTAAAAATAATATAATATTTTGTCTTTAGTTTTATAATTTAAGGCTAACTTAATTTAGTTTAGTAACTGCAATTAATTATAATTTAGTTTGGTTTAAGATAGGGTTTAAAAAACTTTTTTATCTATAAGGCAAAATAGAGAACCAAATATTTGATTGATAATTGTAAGCTAGTGTAAGAAAGAGAAAGAGAAAAGGCAATCTTCAAGTTTCGTTCGTTAAATTATTTTTTCAATGATTTCTGAACTATCTTGCTCTGAGATGATTATTTTCGAGCTCTCCAGTGTGCCCAGCCCTTTCCTAGCTGAGAAAGTAGCAGTTTTGTTAATATTATATATCTAATGTACTGTAAAGCCGTTAGTAGGCAAAGGAATGTCTATGGCCCATATTACGATAACGTAATGATGACGTGGCTTTCACTGACATGGCATTTTAGCAAAGAACGTCTATGGGGAATAAAGATGCTACTGTACGTGTACGCAGCTTTAGGAGTGGCATGGAGTAATATCATAAGCAGTTAATAGACAAGCAGCTAATACACTATAAGACTGACGGCTACACTTGGGCTTGCACCAACTGCCATGCGCAGGTGTCCATCCAAAAGGGGTCCTTTTTTGAACGGAATCACCTCAAGCTATGTTAGCTACTGGACCTCATCTGCCCCTGTTGTACCCCACTGTGTTATTATTTTTGTCTGTTTGTACTCAGTGTTACATGTTAGCTTTGCTTGTTTGCATCTTATATTTCCGGCTTTATGGTACCTTAGAGGTTAATATTAACAAAGCTGCTACTTTCTCAGCTCGGAAAGAGCTGGGTACACTGGAGAGCTCGAAAATAATCATCTCAGAGCAAGATAGTTCAGAAATCATTGAAAAAATAATTTAATGAATGAAACTTGAAGATTGCCAGAGAAGAGACATAAGAAATAGGTAAGAAAGGAAAAACATAACAATGTAAAAAGTGAGAAGACTAGGGGATAAGAGAAAAAAAGCAAAAAAGGAAAGAAAAGAGAAAAAAGAAAAAAAAAGAAAGTGTAGATTAGAAAACAAAGAGCTAAGAAGAAAGGCAAATCTTGAATAAGCCTGATTCCCATTGTAACATTTCAAAGGACTTAAAGGCTAGATAGAATGGCTTTGTAAGCTGCATATGGCCTATAGGCTAGTCTGCTGACCCTTAGACTTGGTCTATGTTGGCATGGCCTAATGATGATTTCCTATTTAATATTCCTTTAACCTTTAATGTCTTTTTTGCTTTTTATAATAAGGCTTTCAGTTTTTACATGATAAATTGGTTTCTTTGTCTAATCCTAAAAGAATAAAAAAGAGGATGAAATTACTACAAGAGAATACAATACAATATTTAGGTAGTTAAATAGATATTTAAGGTATTAAATATTTAGATATAAAATATTTAGTAAAATATTTAGGTTTATCAATATAGGTAGGCCTAATGATATATAGTATATATATTTGGCAAAAATTCAATCAAAATTGGTCAAGAATTGCAATCTCTAGAGCATTATAGACAAGTAAACATACAAACAAATATTAGAGATTTAGTATAACTTTAGTATAACTTTGTTAGTTATTTTAGAAGTCCCATCATAATACTTCTATTGGTTTATTAGGCACTTGATAAGACAACCTTAGTCTAAAAGTTATTTCTATTCATGGTTGACAAAGTAACAAGTGTTATATCTTAAATCTTAGGTGAATGTTTTTTATATCACAATTGTGTGTCTCTAGAGTTGACAATTTATTTCAAAAAAATAAAGATACAAACCTATGGCTATGGAATCTATATATGTAATGTTTGTTTTCCATGGATATAATTCTGAGATGTCCTTGTAACTGTAGTTGGCATAATATCCCACTGCAGCTTGTTGCCATATGCTATACAAACACAAATTTATGGACTCAGACGAGCACTCTGGCTCCGGGTTTGGGGCAACGCCAGGCGCGACAGCCAACGCCGGAGGAGGCAGTCTGGACGATGGCCGACCGATTGGCCGGTGCTCGCCAATCCGGGACCAGGACCGCTTCCTGCCCATTGCCAACATATCGAAGATTATGAAGCGAACAATACCGGAGACTGGCAAAATCACTAAAGAGGCGAAAGAGTGCGTGCAAGAGTGTGTGTCCGAGTTTATCTCCTTTGTCACGTCCGAAGCGTCGGACAGATGCCAGGAGGAGAAGCGGAAGACAATGAACGGCGAGGACATCCTGACGGCGATGCAGGCTGTCGGCCTAGACAGTTACATTGAGCCGCTGAAAGTCTACCTGATGAAGTATCGGGAGGCCAATAAATTGGAGGCGGCCAACGAACGGGCCGCCAATCCGCAGGGCGGCGGCGGCACCGGAGCAGCGGGCGGAGCCAGCGGCGGTGGCGGTGACGACGGCGCTGTGGGTGGAGGCGGAGCCGGCGGCACCGTGTTTGTCTCTTTCAACTGACAGATGCAGGCAGCCTTCCTGTTCCCTCCCTTGCTCCTCCTTAATGTTTCTGCCAATTGTCAAAAGCACCTTTATTACAATAAAAATACTACAAAAATCGGGTGGGCCGCTCAGCAGATTTGCTTACATGCTACTACTGTCAGTTCAGTAGAAAGCTAAATAGAACCTTATTTAATTTACGAAATACTTCAGCACCGGAACCTATTTGACCCTATTACCCGCCAGCTGAACCCTGCGACCGCCTTTTGCCACACAAAATTTCTGCCCCGCCGCTAATGTACATGAGATTCAGCCAATGTACACTTTCCTTAATTGCTACTCAGGCAATAGTAATAAAGAATCTGTTTTTTCCCAAAGGAGGGGTTGTAGCTTAGTTAGAGCGTCGGACTCACGACTGATAGATAGGTCGGGGGTTCGATTCTCGACCCACTCGGAACAATTTGTATCCTTGAGCAAGACACTTAACTCTGCATTGCTTCAGTTCACCCAGCTGTAAAATGGGTGCCAGCATTAGCTGGGGTAATTGAGGCTGTGTGGCGACCCCCCAGTCCTTGGACTGAACAGCCGTACGCAGCCTTCAGATGCGCCCCGCAATAGCTGCGGCTGAGCTGTTTATTGCACATCTGCACATTGGGGCAGGTGTAATCAATTATTATTAATTTTATTACAATTAATATTTTACCAAGCAAATACGCCTAAGTGGCCCATCTAGTTATGTGGTGGTTATTTATAGGAAGGATGAAATGATAAATAATATTTCTGGTTAGTAGTATATGAGATGTTTTGCGTAAGATTCTTAGGATCTTAACAGAAACCATCCCAGAGTCAGAAGAAAGCATAAATGAAAGGCACTTCTAGGTTTTTGGCTAGCTGGTGATGTACAAAGGAAATTCGTCAGACTTAAGTGCTTGACATTTTCATAGCTGAATTAAAACTATTTAATTTAATTTGTTTTATAAAATTCTGAGCTGCTACCTGCTAGTGAATTCTAATTAGTCTTTACCCAGTAACTCCCACTGACTTGCTATGCACACTCATTAGTACATATATACACTCTAATAATCACGCTTGAAACTCCATTTGTTTAAATTAGAGGTCGGCAAACTTTTTTACCTCAAGGCCAGAGAGAGGAAAGGAGAAGGAATGGAAGATGAGAGGGGAGAGATAGCATGAGAGAAGAGATAAGAGGAAAGAGAGAGCTGAGAAGAGACACAAACCTTGAGCGGGCCGGATCGCTATTGTGAAGTTTCAAAGGACCCGAGGGTCGGAGTTTGCCGACCTGCTTTAAACTAAAACTGTTGTCCTTCATGATAAACCTGACTACGAGAAGCCCCCTGTCCCTCCGGATGTTTTGCATTTCTTGATTACCACCATTATTACTGTCCTAAGCGATTTTTAAACACAAATAATATAATCCTTTCTCCTTCGTGTTGTTCTTTTGTTTGACTGTAATTTATACTGTTTGATGGTAAAAATTGTTGTATTTACGTATGATATTGATAGCTTATTATATAATTTATTGTTATTTGTCTGTTTGCACCAATAGTTGCACTATAATATGTTATATATAATTTATAATATAATAATTATTCATATCAACTTGCGCTCTGGACGAATACTCTTCTAGCGCGCTGTGTACAGTGGCTAAATGTGACGCTTATTATTATTTTATTTGTCTATTTAACAAGGAGTAACATTGCTAGCAACAGCAATGTCTCATCATTAGCCAGGCTGGCTCTGGTTTAGCCTCAGCCAGCTGGCGTCATTAGCCAGGCTGGCTCTGGTAGCCTCAGCCAGCTGGCATCATTAGCCAGGCTGGCTCTGGTAGCCTCAGCCAGCTGCCATCATTAGCCAGGCTGGCTCTGGTTTAGTCTCAGCCAGCTGGCATCATTAGCCAGGCTGCCTCTGGTTTAGTCTCAGCCAGCTGGCATCATTAGCCAGGCTGGCTCTGGTAGTCTCAGCCAGTTGGCATCATTAGCCAGGCTGCCTCTGGTAGCCTCAGCCAGCTGCCATCATTAGCCAGACTGGCTCTGGTACCCTCAGCCAGCTGGCATCATTAGCCAGGCTGGCTCTGGTAGCCTCAGCCAGCTGGCATCATTAGCCAGGCTGGCTCTGGTAGTCTCAGCCAGCTGGCATCATTAGCCAGGCTGCCAATGGTTTAGTCTCAGCCAGCTGGCATCATTAGCCAGGCTGGCTCTGGTAGTCTCAGCCAGCTGGCATCATTAGCCAGGCTGGCTCTGGTTTAGTCTCAGCCAGCCCCAGTATGTTTGGCATCGAATCGTGACTACTCTTGACCTGCTTGCAGACTCTTTGAGCGATGCCGAACTACTGCCAGTGCCCACCAGATCATTCCGGCCTCTGGGCCTCCGTGTACGTCGCTGGGGTGCCGTATTCGAAGTCCGCCCGCTCCCGTGTTCAAAATTTTTTCTCGGCCGCCGGCCGAATCATGTCCGTTCGAGTTTGCGCTCCGAGAAAGGATAATTTTGGGGGGTGAGTGCAACTGTACAACTCGGGCTGGTATGGTAAAGTCCTGAAGTTATTCATGAGACTTCTCCGATTAGACACCAGTGAAGATTTCATTTCTTAGCCATCTGTGTGATTTAATCCCATCATAACCTTATGTGGTGTGGCGAATTGATCCCATCATAGCCGTATGTTGTGTGTGGGAATCAAACCATCAATGGTATTTATGGGAAGTTTATCCCATCAATAACTATTTATGGGGATTTTATCCCATAACCATTAATGAGGATTTTATCTCATCACAACTAACGATTTATGGGGTGGGGATTTTATCCCGTAATAACGAACCATTTATGGGGATTTTATCCCATCATAACCATTTATGGGAAGTTTATCTCATCATAACTAACGATTTATGGGGTGGGGATTTTATCGCATAACCATTTATGGGAAAATTATCCCATCATAACCATTTATGGAAAGTTCATTTCATCATAACTAACGATTTATGGGGTGGGGATTTTATCCCTTGACTTACTTGACTTAGCTGCAGGGCGGTCCGAAGACGCAGCGGGGAGGCGAGCGTCGCCCATTCCGCTAATCCCTGAAAGACCCGCAAAGGCTAGGGCGCGGGGCCGGTCAGGGAGGTCTGCCGGTCCTGTCTGCAGCGTTGTCTTCGGTGGGGAAGACGGAGGCTCGCTTAGTGGCCCGGAGGAACCGGATGAGCCGTGGGATGTTCTCGGGCCGGCAAACGTCGTCCAGGGACGGGTTGGGCCCGAGGTGGTTGAGCCGGTCTCGGTTGAAGGCCGGGCAGTAGCAGACGAAGTGCTTAGCGTCTTCGTTTTCGAGGTTGCAGAAAGGGCAGAGTTCGCTCCGGCGGGCACTTCGGAGGAAACAGTGCCTGGCAAAGCAACCATGACCTGTGAAGGTCATAGTGAGAGCACGGATATCTTTTCGATTTTGGTTCAAAAGGATTCTCCGCAGCTTGAGGGACGGATTGGGCACTGCCGCACGAGATTGGCGGCAGTTGGAGATACCATCCCATCTGCGCAAGTGCAGGATGTCCGCCCAGTCGTTAATCTGACGATTAATGACTGGCGGGGATGGGGGCCAGGGGCACGGGGCCAAGGGGCGAGCCGGAACAGCCCGCCTTAGCGAGGGAGTCGGCGAGCTCGTTGCCTTTGAAGCCGGCGTGTCCTGGGATCCACGTAAGCTCGACGGTGTTCCTCCGAGCCAGCTTGTTGAGCTGCCCGATACAGTCGCGGACTGTTCGGGAGTTCGTAGTGGTGTGACACAGGGCCTGTAAAGCGGCCTGGCTGTCAGAGTGGAAGAAGATTCTTCTGTCCTTGAAGTCCCTGCAGTGGAGCTCAGCTGCACAGGAGCTGATGGCAAGGACTTCGTTCTGGAAGACGCTGGAGAGTCTGCCAGTGTGTTGGGCGTGAGTAGCGATCACGCGGCCGTTGATAAGGATGCAGACTCCAAAGCCGGATAAGCCGTCTTTAGAGGATCCGTCAGTAAAGCAGTGAACCTCCTGAGGGGCCCAGCTGTCGTTGGCGTTCTCCCTGGAGGGGATAGTGACCTTGAAGCGTTGGTAGAGACTGAGGGAGCGCGGCTCAGCGTCCGACAGGACAGCCGCACTCCCAGTCTCCTCCAGAACTTTAAGGCACAGGTCAGAGTGCGGCAGGAGCTTGCGCTTCGCCATCGCTCTTTGTGGCTTGAAGCTAACGCCAGCTTCGATGAGCCGGCGGGTCGTTTTAGCAGCCTCGCGACGGACAAAGATGTCCAGAGGCGGAAGGCAAAGAAAGGCGTTGAGGCCGTCAAAGGGAGTAGAGAGCGGGGCATTCAGGATCATGCGGCACGCACGTCCCTGCACCTTTTTGAGGGCTTCGTGGCAGGTTTTAATCTGCAAGGCGCTTGTCCAGACCAGGCCGGCGTAAGTAACGGCCGGTCGGACCATTGCTGTATAGATCCACCAGAGCCGTTTTGGGGTGAGGCCCCAGGTGGTGCCGACGGCCCTGCGCAGCTGCGCAAGAATCGCGAGGGCTTTTTTGGTTTTGGCCTGGACGTGGGTGGACCAGCTCAGCCGATGGTCCAGCGTCACGCCGAGACACTTGGTTTGCTTGCAGGATGGAATTTCCACCCCGTAAAGCTTTAGTGGGCGAATACGCCAGTTAACCCTGCTGGTGAACATGATCGCGACAGTTTTGGTCTCGGAGAGCCTGAGGCCGCACCTGTCCGCCCATCGTTCAGCAGAGCGAATAAAGTTTTGCAGAAGATCCCTAAGGGTTTCAGGTGACGGTCCGGATGCCACGGCTGTGACATCATCGGCGTAACCGACCTTGAGGATGGGGTCAAGATGGCTGTCCTGGAGGAGCTCATCAATGACCATGTTCCAGAGAACTGGAGAGAGGACACCGCCCTGGGGGCTGCCTTTGCAGACGGTAACCGTCCGTTGGTGGCCCAACAGGTGTGCGGTGGCAGTACGGTGGCTGATCATATGCATGATCCACCGGGTGAGGTGCGAGTGGGTTCCTCTAGCACGTAGAGCTCTGTCAAAAGCCTCAAAGAGGACATTATCGAAGGCTCCAACAATGTCGAGGAAGACAGCGAGAGCGTAGCCATTACCAAGAACGGCTTTCTCCAGCATGTCAACCAAAACGTGAAAGCGCGCTCTCCGTGGACCTGCCTGCCCGAAAGGCGTGCTGGTTCTCACTGAGCGGCTTGTTCTTCAGTTCCACAGAGAGGAGGCGCCAGAGCACTAGTCTCTCTAACAGCTTCACCAATGAGGAGGTGAGGCTAATTGGTCTGAAGGATTTAATGGACCGGTAGTCCGGTCGGCCGGGCTTGGGGATAAAGACCACCTTGGCCTCGGTCCAGGGTTTCGGAACAAAGCCGAGAACAATGCAGGCTTTCAGAAGCCGGCAAAGGTTCCGCAGGAAACCGGTGCATTTCACCGCATCTCGCAGGAAGGCTGGCACAACGCCGTCCGGTCCTGGGGATTTGAAGGGTTTGAAGGAGGAGACTGCTTTAGTAACGCGGTCCTCCGTGATGATTGAGTCAGCCAGTACGTGTCCGCCCACTGAGTGATCAGGGGGGTCGGGCCTGGCTGGCTCGTTCGGGAAAAACGCTGTTAGCATCGCTTCCAGTGTTTCTCCTGGGTTCTCAGTGAGCGAGCCGTCGGCTCTCTTGACTGAGGAGAGTTTGGACATTTTGTCCCAGGGTGAGGGCTTTAACGATTCTGGAGGTAGGGCGGGAGCCCTCAAGTTCCTCACAGTACGAGTATTCGCGCCACTTGTTGGTTTTGGCGTTCCTAACCTGCCTCTTGAACTCGTGGATAGAGTTCAGGTAGGCGGTTTGGTCGGCCGGGTTTTTAGTTTTTTGGGCCCTACGGTGAAGCCTTTTGGCTCTACGACGGAGGTCGCCAAGCTGCGGGTTCCACCATGGGGCCGACTGTTTGCCTTTATATGCATTTAGTGGGCATGAGGCTTCGAAGGCAGCAGTGAGCGAGTCCGTAAGTGCGGCCGCAAATTCATCTGCTTCCTCGCAGGTGTTGATGGAGACTGGAGTGCTAGTGCAACGATAGGTCTCCTCCAGGGCAAGCCTGAAGGCGGTCCAGTCGGTATTCCTAGCATTCCGTTTCCAGTAAAGCTGGCCTGCGTTTCAGGCGCTGGTCAGCGTGAAAGAGATGAACTTGTGATCGGAGAGGGACGCCTCAGGAAGCACCCGCCAATCCCTAGTGCTCTGGAAGAGCCTGGGCGTGGCGAGGGTGGCATCCAGCACCTCCGATCGGCGTCCGTTATTGAAGGTAGGGGTACTACCCGAGTTACAGAACTCAAGGGTTGTAGTAGCAATATAAGCCAGGAAGTCTTCACCTCTCTGGTTAATATCAGAACTGCCCCAGTGGGTGTGGTGGGCGTTGATATCGCCTGCCACAAGCAGCTCATAATTTCTGGTGGAGCAGAGCTCGACCAGTGTGACAAGCTCCCCTGGGATCATCTCGCCGTCGCCCGGTAGGTAAACCGAGGCGATAAGGGTAGTCCTCCCAGGGAGTATGTCTTCAGATTGGATGACGCAGATGTCCCTGGTGGACAGGTCCGATCTGAGCCATGCGTTAATAGAATTGGACACCATGATGCAGGATCTTGGTGCCAGGTTTCCCTCCCGGGTGCCAGCAGTTAAACACTGGTAGCCGGTGGGGACATGTTGGGGCCTGCCCCTTAGCGTCCAAGGTTCCTGGATAAGGATAATCCCTGGTGCGTATTGGTCAGTGTGCTTCAAGAGGTTGACTGAAGCAGCAATGCTGTGCTGCAGGTTGACCTGCAAGCAGTGGATGCCCTGGGAGACAGTCATGTCTACTGTCCAGGGGAGGAGAAAAACAACTCATTCTCAGCCCCATCGGTGAGAGTTGAGTCGCCAATTTCCATTGGCTCAGGCTCAGCCGCCTCCCCAACCGCCGCAGAGCTGGACACGGCGCCCACGGCAGGTGAGTCACCTAGCCGCGCTACACGCCCTCCTCCCCAGCGACTGGGGTACGGCTGCTGCCTTCGCCTTGCGCCCCGCCGTCGGGAGTCTGAGCTCGGCCGGCAGCGTCCTCCTGGTGGTAATCCCACCAGTTGGAAGGCTGAGCCATGCCGTCGTTCAGTTCCCTCGGCTGGCTTTCAGTGCTTTTGCGAGCGGCACGAGTCTGCTCGAGGTGAAGTCTCAGAGACTGAGCTTCGTCAAGTGCGCGCTGGATTAGACCGGACCGCCGGTTACTGCGGGCGGGTCTACGTCCGCGCGAGACGGACTCAGCAGCGCAAATAGCCTTGTTAGGCTCGGGATCAGGTTGCTGCTGCCGCTTGGCCGGCGGAGCCTGAGCCCCAGCTCTGGGAGCGGCGCGCTTCCGATCTTTCTTGGTCTCCACCTTGCCCTCCTCACAACGGAGGATGGTCAGTTGATGGAGACCAAGGTGGAGGTTTGTGCCGTGCGGTAGCCGCTTGGCCCATCCCTCCGTCAGGCCGAGGATGACGGTGGCCCCGGTCGTGCCCTTGCGGACCGTGCTGTGGTACACAAGACCACTGGCGTCGAGATCCGGGTGCCGCTTGAGCAGGAGCTGCCGCAGCTGCTCCCCGGACTTGATTGCACTGTCGGCCGGGACCCAAATCCGATGGCGGATGGTCTTCGGCCGCTCGCTCTCCAAGGCGAAGGTCAGCTGGCCCAGGTCGCTGTGCCAGTCGAACTTGGGCAGCTGATCCCGCAGGAGCTGGGTGCTTTCCTTGGATTTGCACCACAGTAGGATGCACCCGTTCGCCTTGGTGGACTTAACGATGTCCACAAAGACACCCTCCAGGGTTAGATTGAGCAAGCCCTCGTCGATGGTGCGCCACGCGACGTCGAGCTGCTCGGGCGTCAGGTCGAAATCCCCGCCGAGGATCATCACGGCGGGTTGCAGCGGCTGCTTGACCTTGGAGGCGTAGGACTCGGAGGTCTTGAGCGGGGCCGCTTTGTCTTTGGAAGGCGGTAGGCCGGCAGGGTTGCCCCCCTGAGAGTCCGAGGACACGGCGGTTCCTGACGGCCCAGCCGCACCACCGGACTCCCCAGAGGGCCTCCCCGCTGCGGTGGCTCCCGAAAGCCTCACTGCGGCTTTCCCGCCCTCCACGGACGCAGCAGCAGCCCGCTTCTCCTGCCGCTTACGGTTGCGGCGGATGTTTCGCTGCCGTCGGGACTCGGCCGTGCGCGGTCGGCTAGACTGGCGGCCAGGGTGATCAGCCTGGCCCGGTTGGACCAGGTTGGGCGTTGGAGCTACCAGTGGTAGCTACCGGAGCGGCTGATCCCGGTGGGCCAGAGGCGACCGGGTCAGTTTCTTTAGGAATGGTGGCAATAGTGGCCATAGCTGAAAAGCGGGGGGAGGGCTACTCGTTATGCGAGTTGAGTACCCGACTGGCCGACACCTCAAGCCAGCCGGTTTGAAAAAAGGACCGCTAGCGACCGGACTACTCCCCGGCCTTCCAGCCCATCGGCACGGTCAAACACCTTAGGCATTAGAGGGTACGTTAAGCAGTACCACGGCCTGCAGGCTGGCGAGCCAGACCCGCATACCCAAATTCGGCCGAAGCCACTGGATAGGGTCGCCAGCGCCGGAGCCCAGTCTGTCCAGCAGCCCTAGGGTCTGCCTTGAACACACGCGGGGACGGGTACCCCTGGGTCGACTTGCGAGACAGCGTGGGGGAGTCTGCGGCTGCCAGAGGCAAATAGAGGGTGCAGACCTCCCACCAGCCTTGACCTGCTGAAGATAGGGGCAGGCGTGAAGCATCGCAGACCTTAGCTCGTAGGCCTAGTCTGTCTCATACTTCACTGGCATGCTGAATACGCCTTCGCGTGCGGGGATTTTATCCCATAACCATTTATGGGAAAATTATCCCATCATAACCATTTATGGGAAATTTATCTCATTATCCCATCATAACCATTTATGGGAAATTTATCTCATTATCCCATCATAACCATTTATGGGAAGTTTATCTCATCATAACTAACGATTTATGGGGTAGGGATTTTATCCCATAGCCATTTATGGGCATTTTGTCCTATCATAACAACATTTATGGGAAGTTTATCCCATCATAAATAACCATATATGGGGAGTGTATCCCATCAAATGGATATTTTCTACTTCCGCTTTCTTCGCCCTGCCCCTGCATTCTCTCGCGTCGCCACCCTGCACCGCAGGACCGGCTTCGCTTTCGTTGACTTCGCCTGTGCGCACGGCGCCTACGCCGCTGTGCTGCGATTCAATGGCAGCAAATTCCACGGCTGCCGCCTCTCAGTCCAGCTGGCTGAGAGCGGCCTCCGCAACCAGCTGCAGCCGGCGCCATGGTCTCTGGCTGGCGGCGCTGTCAATGGGCGCCAGAAGGAGTCCAGCATCTATCTGGTGAATGCCCGCGCCCTGAGTCGACAGCACCTATTTACAGAGGTGCTCAAACTGGTTAAGCCGCTGGGCAAGATCGAACAGATTAAGATTAATTGGAATCCTGTCCGAGAGTTGTGGAATGCCTTCGTCTATTCGCCTGGTGAGCGCCGCTGGTGTTTGATGTTCGATTCTTGACTTGTCTGGCATTTTCTGCTTTTAGATTTCTTAGATTAGAAGGAAATTGGATTTTTCAGCAACCTCTTCAATGATCATCGGGAATTTAGCACCCTGCTTGTACAGGAAAGAGTGACACTATCTAAAGTTGAGTTTATAAAAATGAGCAGTAACTGAGGCGCAAGATCCAGACGGTTGTATTTATAAGACATTAACTAGGGCGGGGGGGTTTAAGTGCAAGATAAGGAGGGGCAGAGTGCGCGACTAAGGAAAGATGCGAGATTCAAGAGCCAATCAGAAAGCAACGAGGGACAGAGATAAGAATAACAAGATTAGACTGGCCAGAGAGGGAGAAAAGACAAAGTAAACAGAGACAAGTGCAGATGAACTAAAAAATGACAAAGATTAAGAAAATCGCGACACCCATGTTACTCGTACAGTCAGGAATGTCAAATTCGGGCCATAGACAGATTCCTCGGTTCCAATTTATGCCCGTATTTACTGTTAGAAGGGCCATAGATTTGCTGAGTTTTATGCAAACTTATATATAATAATAATAATAATTGATTACACCTGCCCCAACGGGAAGATTTGCAACCAACAGCTCAGCCGCGGCTGTTACGCATCTGAAGGCTGCGTACGGCTGTTCAGTCCAAGGACTGAGGGGTCGCCACGCACCCTCAATTACCCCAGCTAATGCTGGAACCAATTTTACAGCTGGGTGAACTGAAGCAATGCAGAGTTAAGTGTCTTGCTCAAGGACACAAATTGTTTCGGGTGGTTTGAGAATCGAACCCCCGACCTTTCAGTTGATATTTTAGTATCGATACAATATATAAGACAATATACGAGTACTTGGTGTTTTGGAAGTCGCATGCTTTCTGTATCTGTAGCATAAAAAGATTTATTGCTTAAATCCAAAAGTAAGCCGCTTTGAGAATACCTCCTACCCCCCAGACAAGTTTAAACAGACTTAACCAGAAAAAGAGTTTTGTGGATTCCCAGAATCGACTGAGCTAAGGTTGTCCTTCCCGATCTGCAGATCCCAGCTTCGCCGAGCGCGCCGTCTCCAAGCTGAAGGGCGTCCGCATCTTGGACTCTGAGGTGGAAATTGGCGCCTTCAGACAGGCCGAGTCGCGCCCAGTGAAAACCGGTCGCGGCGGCGGCGGCGGAGCTGGCGGAAAGCCCGACGCCATGTCGCAGCCGCTGTGCGAGCTATCCGAAGCTGAGCTGCTTCATCAGCGCCGGTTGGCAGTTGAGGCTGGCACCGGCTTCGCTGCCGATAATCCGCTCCTGTCGGACAGTCGGGCAAGCCAACGGCTCAAGCGCGCTGTTGACCGCCTAGCAGAGCTGCTCTGCCTGGTCCCGTTCCAGGCCAGTCGGCTGCTGCTGCTGCCAGACACTGAGCCGCCGCAGCTCACTTTGATGAAGGCCTCGAAGTCCAAGACAATGACAACTGGTGCGTCGGCAACTTCAGCGCCAACGGTGCCAAAGTCTAGAGACGCACCATCGGCGATCGAGGAGACCAGCGAGCTGGAGATCAATTACCGGCTGATGTGCTCTGGGGAGCAGTTTGCTCGCTCATCCGACCTGCTGGCCGCCCCCGCCGAGGACTGGCAGTGAAAGTGTTACACTGACCTTGGTAGGAAGTTCCAATTCACTGCTTAGAAGATTCGCAGAGAGATAGGCCTTTTGTTGTATAATAACTACTTATTTTAAGTAGTATGGTTTTATTAAAATTGCATGCGTTGCACTTTTCTGTTCCCAGTTTTTATTGTCGTTTCTCTACTGCAAAATCAGACCTGCCAAGCCTCTCTATCCGGTCCTCGGGTCCTTTAAAACTTCACAATAGTTTAGATTATCAATAGCAAACCATAACCCGGCTTGCGAAACCTAAGATCCCTTGCGAGAACAGGACCTGTTTAAGTGCAGTTGGAACTTTTATAGTGCTCCCAGTGATAAACTTAAACAGGAAATCAGGAAAACAGGAAAGATAGAGAGGTATGGAAATTCTTGCAAACTTCGCCAAAGACATGACACAAGCCGGAATACGATTGTCCTGAGGCTTCACATTCGTACTGCAAAGATCAGCTTCAATAGTCTGTTTGCGCTGAAAGTGTAACTGACTTTAACGCCCGTTTCGTCGGGAAATTTTTTTATTCATTATCTTATTGCATTCGTTTAAAATGTTAATATACAGTGTAAAAATCAGCACCCTCTTGGGGAGAGCATTTGATAAGTAATAATCATTATAATCCTCACTCAGCTCTCTTCTATCCTCTGTCATCTTCTCTGTCATCTATTCCCTCTCCTTTCTGGCAATAATACTAATACTATTGTATATTGTAATTAGTAAATCAAAATCGCATTCAATGTCAAGTTTTCTATTGTTCAAATAAATAAGCTGCGCGCATTTTCGACAAACAACTATTAAAATATCATTTATAGCATATCCGATTTGATTTTATTTTGATATACACAAACTTATTTATTCACTTTTAATTTGATTGAGAGGTAGATGAAGAGAGCTCTCAAAACTGCGAAGCACTTTTGTGTACAGAAGAAAAGAAAGCAGAGTTGTTAGCTTTTTATGCACACGATCAATTTAAAGTAGAATGGCCCTATTCATGGGAGCAAGATAATGATTACAATAGGAGCGAGCCAGGCCTCACTGCGTGGGCCATTGAATCATTCTTTTTCGCTTTCGACACTGTGCGACTGACTGGTTCGAAGGTACGCCAGTGCAAACGAAAGATTTATACGAGCGGGGCGCAAGGCAAGCTCAGAGAAAGGTGGACGAGAATTAACAAGCATTTTTGAGAACTGAAGAATAGCCTGTCTAATGGAGAGCCTGGGCTTAGGGCTCAAATTGTTATTACAAGCAAGTGTACACATACTTTTGGTGCTGTAATACTTTGAAAACATTCACAAATAGTATCGTACGTGCATAGGCATTGCTGCAGATTAGCAAACAGATTTTTCAACTGTTTCAAATGAGCAAGGGCATATATGTGACTCAATATAACCAATATAAGAGCCGTACGCTCGTAGCAGGACTCAAAATCAACATGTAAAGCGTTGAACAAAAGTCAACAAACGACAAGCTTTGAGTATAAAAAAGCCATTAGACTTTATCAACTACGGACAGGTTTCCTCAGATTATACTTACAAAAATTGTTTGTCTTCATATTTATATCCATTTTCGTAGCGAAACAAGGATATAAATACGGGTAAAACTTACTGTACACTTGATTTAGTGTGCGAGTTACTTTAAAGTCGACCAGATATTTTATTCTGAACTATAGCAAGTTCTCGGGCCATCTTAGCGGGCCCTCAGCATCAGATGAAAGTCAAACCAGGGTTTTAGTCATTGACTGTCCCTGATTTTGCTTCACACGGAAAGAAAACTGGCATGGCTAACAGTTCATGTGCAGCTATGAGATATAGTTGCTCGTGCGAGAAGATACGTACATGTAATATGGTCTGAGAAATGCTACATTAGACATATGGAGGGAGACACTTCCACGCAAAATGGACCTCGACTTCTGCTGCTGATCCCAAGGTTTGCTGCTGCAGTCAGGTGAAGGTCTGCTGTATCCGTGCAAAGTCGCTTTTTGAATTATGCTGGCCCTCAGAACTCTACGGCCCTATACGAGTATAGCAAGTCAGAAAGCTTTTCGTATTGTCTATGGCCTAACCCATTCTGTAGGCATTTAACTTTGGATGTCTGTTTCCTGCAACTTTGTAGCTAGTTAGCTAGCCAGCTAGGCCAGATAAATTCTACAACGCTTTTAATTGGTCGAGCCATTTATTTGGCCCGGTCAGATAAATTAACCATAGACTAAAAGACCGGGACCTAAAGGGGGATAAATTCTGAAAGCTGCTGAGCTTCTAGATGTCTAAAAATCGATTCGGCCTCCAAATTTCGGGGTCGTGTCCACTTCCATACATCCAAGCGGTGTTTCCAGGCCGGTCAGAGTTGGGGGCAACAGCTTATCCTGGGGTCAAACTCGCCAGTAATCCGGAGCCGGTTGTGGCGGACTCCTACTACCCAGTGTGACATCGGCGTTGTACCGACTGCGCACCGCTGGAGGTCCGGCTGCGCCGCTACTGAATCCGTTCTGGTAGTGTGGTTGCTGCTGCGGTTGGTACTGCAGATGCCGCGACAGCTTGGGGTGGTGATGGTGGTACATCTTAGTGTCCGAATAAGTGTATGTGTGCATACTCTTGGCGCCGTTGACAGCGACTGATCTGGACGATTGCGGAGTCGTCGTGTTGACTGTTAGCGCCGATGTCGCGGCCGAAGCAGATGAGCGTGAGCGCGACACCGAGTGCCGACTCGAGGATTTGATGCCAAACAACCGCCTCAGCGAGAAACGCTTGGATCCGCCGCTTCCTTGCGCAGGCGCGGACGCGGTTGTTGCCGCGGCTGGCAGCTGCTGACGATGCTGGAGCCCATCGCCGGTGACCAGCGGGCGAGTGTGCACCGCCCGGTGCAGCACAGCCGATGGCTGCAGACTGCGGCGCTGGTCGTGGCCTTCATGAGGATGATCGAAGTCAGAAGTTGAACGCGATGGAGGCGGCGGCAGCGGCTGCCCTCTGCCTGGCCAAGGACCGCGGGGCGCCATGGTGAAAATCACCCGACCGCCGCCCGTATTCAGCTGTGTGGAGCGGAGAGTTGTGACCATCATTTAGTCAGGCTGGTGTTCCAATCGGCTTCAGCATGATTCAGTTTCTACGAGTATCAGATACATGTACCATGTTCTTGAACTTTAGACACTCCTGAAGTCCAGAGCCACCATCCTGAAGTGTAGGGCTACCCTCTGGAAGTTATATAGAGTCAACCTATGGAAGTGTAGAGCTACCCTCTGGAAGTATAGAGCTACGTACCCTCTGGAAGTGTAGAGCTACTCTCTGGAAGTGTACAGCTACCCTCTGGAAGTGTACAGCTACCCTCTGGAAGTGTAGAGCTACCCTCTGGAAGCGTAGAGCTACCCTCTGGAATCGTAGAGCTACCCTCTGGAATCGTAGAGCTACCCTCTGGAAGAATCTCACTCACCTCAAATTCGCTGTCTGCATCGCCCTGAGCAGCGCTATTGCCGAAGCGCAATCGACCTTCGCCATCTCTACGATCGGCGCCGTCAGCCGCCGCCACCGCTGCCTCGTCTTCCTCCGGCAGCAGCCAGTTGCTGCCCCATCCGGCGCCAGCTGCGCGGGCTTTCGGCGCCGCCAGCGTAACGTCGTCAAATCGACGCTCGTCGGCCGAATTGGTTGGCGGAAACGGCGAGCACCAGCGCCTGTCGTTGGCTGCCGACATTTTCTGAAGTTCTCTCGGCAAACCAGATGCCTTTTGTGAGCTTCACCTTATCCGCTAATAGATTGTGCTTCTTTTATGCTGAAGTCTGTTTTGATTCTCTTAACGCCTCCTGCTTTTAGCAATGAATAATAAGTTTTCAAACTCTTCTCTTCACTTTTTAATGGCTTCGCTGCATTTTAGCCAAGTCGAAGGCCAAGATCGAATGGGATTTCTCGAAGCTGAAAAATATTTGTCTCCTACTTTCTGCGAAATCTAAAAAAGCCCCGACAACAGAGTAGAAGTTTCGCCACAATCAGCTCAGGAAAGAAAAAAATTCATGGGGTAACTAGTGTAGGTAATCCACCCACCTACCCACCCACCCACCTGCCCTGCTTGACACAGCCTGCCCGCGGGACAAAAAAAACCACAATCCAAGCCGCGCGCACAGAGACCACAGAGAGACAACATCATGGCTTTCTGGAGTAATACACGAGATGGAAAAGCAAAAGACTGAACAAAATAATACAGGCAACGCCCGCGAGCTGAGCACAAAATTTTGTTAACCAGCATCTCATCTGTGGCTGAGTGCATTGCCCGGCGATTGCAGAATGAAGTGCAGAGGCACCTCAAGTTCTCTCTCTCTCTCTCTCTCTCTCTCTCTCTGTCTTTAGTTTACCATTTTTTATTCTAGTTTCAAGTTGTCCAATCCGACATGCCATCTTCGAGTGTAAGCTGCTCAGTGTACTCTGCAACGCCAAGCCACGCTAATTCTCTACTTTGCAATGAACTGAAAAGGGCCGACTCTTGAGAGCGGGGTTATCATTTCGATTGAAGTTGCCCGGAGTAGAAGTACGAACTCTCGTTCATGGCTCTTGGTGACCTCTGTTTGTATTTTCTTCTGTAGCAGAGTGAGCTACAGCATAGTGACTTGTCGCTGGCATATCGCTTTTAAGCAGTTTTTGCTCTATTAGGGGCGTATTGGATTGCCGAAAGTACTGGGTCGCTTTCAAATCAGATGCAGACAGGTACTCGTATTACTGTACGATAGCTATTGTGCATGCAATTCGATTTTCAATTTTACGCCATCAATTAAAATATTACGCACTTGGTTTGGTAGTATTTAAATCAGTAGTAGTTAAAGCGTTTTTACATATATTTTTTTCTCGAAGCTACATGTATAAGGCTTCATAATTTGAACTCTTCATTAGCTAAAGTATTAAGCTTGCTTACAGACGCAAAATGAAGCTTGGTACAATAAATTCATAGAGGATGTCTTGGGAGCTGATGTATGTTGTTGTGTGTCTAACTCAGCAACCTCAGTGTTCAACAATATGTGGTGTATGTTGCTGTGTGTCTAACTCAGCAACCTCAGTGTTCAATAATATGTGGTGGTGCATGTTGCTGTGTGTCTAACTCAGCAACCTCAAACAGTTCTGAACAATCTATGGTCCTGCGTCTCAGCAAACTCAAAAGATTTCATAGTGTACTTTTACCAAGCTCAGCAATCGCAAGTAGTTCCCGGTGTAAGTTACAGTAACCAAATTCTGTAAAGCTGACCCCTAAAATCCAATAACCAAAAGTTGAACAAAAAAACGTATATTTTTAGAAACAGGTTGCGCCATTACTCATGGAACTTGCCTGGCGGGCAGCTTCACAAACTGTGTTCTCCCAATTTAGAACAGCAATTTTTTGTCAGTTCTAAAAATATTACTGACCGAATAGATAGGTAGCTATATATTTTCTGTAGTGTTTTCTGCAAATTGTATATAACCGTTTCATAAATCGACATACTTGACAATCTCCAGGCACCCTAGCTGTACAGTGCATGTACATTGAGCTGCAATCAGAGTCGAGAAGCAAGTTATGATAAGTAAATCGAAACAAAATACCAGCTAGAGTGTAGCGATCTTTCAATTTTTTAAAAGTACCTGCGCAAGTCGTTATCGCGCTCTGTCTTTTATTCAATCTTGCAATGCTTGCAAACTTTGAGAAATACCTGTGTGTACAGCGAACTGTGGAACATTCTTGCAGTAGCTGAAATTGCAACCGCATTTGTCATTACTTTTACTCGAAATAAGTAACGTGTTTTTTACGTGTACGAAGCAATGCTATATGTACATAAACTGATGTGCGAGATACATTGTATGCGCTGGCCTTACTAAACTAATGCTTATTTACACAAAAATTGAAAGCGGCGATAGTGACTGGACAGCAGTGAGACTTGATTTGGTCCAGGGTGTGGGTACATAAGTTTCAACGAAAATTTACTAAACAATGGAGCGACACACTAGTATAAAGTATTTACAAACAGTTTTTAATATTAAAATAGAGGGAGAAAAATCCATTAGTGGTCGTTCGATACCATACACAAAATGCATTTCCCTTGAAATCACTTTGAGTATTGGCTTAGAAGTCCAGGAAGACAATATTATACAGTATGTTGGTGCAGGGTAAAAAAGTTACATAGCGGCACCTTGTCACAGAAAGCAACGGCTATACGAGCGTAGAAGGATCGGCACTGCCTCCTAGCCTTTTGTCTTTTAGCTGTCCTGATCAGCACAAAAACTGCATACACTGTATAACATAGAAAAACACTGTTTGCGGATGGCTCAATGCGGCTAGTCAGGTACAGGACATTAAACTAACTAAAAATCTGTCTTGTCAGGCTGCAGGCGCATCGCCAAAGTCAATTCTCATTGTCGGCTGCATCGGGGGCTGCGCCGGACATCCGCCTGAGACTGTTAACAATTGAGTGGAGCCAGGAGGACTCTCGAACGATGGTGAAATCTGCGCTGCTTCGTCGCCTGGCGCTCTGGGCCAGGTTGGTCTGTGGGTGAGGAGAGTCGGGCAAACCTTGAAATATGAGCTTCCTGGTCAGCTTCATCTATGCTTATTTTTCGTCTTGCCAAACTTATCAATCGGTTCGAAATTCACCTTTTGAATTGGAGTCTTCATCTCGTAGTAGTCGTCGCCGAACTGCTTGAGCATAGTTCCAATCGATCTGTTATGGTTGAGCATCTCAAGCGTAGGCACGGATTGACTGCGCGGCCGGTGATGCTGATTCCACAGATTTTCAACCTGGACTGCCAGCGGTCGGTAGCCCCGCCTGATCGCTAGTGGTGGCCTCGACAGCTGCAGAGCCTGCCGCTGCTGCTGCTGCTGCTGCTGTTGCTGCTGTTGCTGCTGTTGTTGCTGCTGCTGTTGCTGCTGTTGCTCCTCGTTTACTGCACATTTTAAAAAAGTGAGCACTTTTGAAGTTATGACACTTACAGTTACAGTTACAGTTCGTTTGACAAAAGGGGTTGTAGCCTAGTAGTCAGAGTGTCAGACTCAAGACTGAAAGGTTGGGGATTCGATTCTCGACCTTACTCGGAACAATTCGGAACAACACTTAGCCCCAGTCCATGGACTGAACAGTCGTACGCAGCCTTCAGATGCGCCGCGCAATAGCTGCGGCTGAGCTGTCGGTTGCACTTCTGGCCCGATTGGGGCAGGAGTAGACAGTCAATTATTGCAAGCATTATTATTTTATTACTGACATAAAAACTATGCAGCAAATTTTGTTACCAGAGCACTGTGTCTTGGATTATTCGGTGCAGCTATTTATATCTTCTAAACAGAATTTCTGTAGCAAAAATCACAGACCAGTAGTTAGGTCAAGCTTCAAAAATATACCTGGTATCGACAGAACTCACCTTTACTCCGAAGCGTCACCATGCTTTCCAAGTCTGACTCGACGTAAAACCTGGCCGCGTGGGTCTCTGGGTTCTCACTTTTGCCTGACATTTTCTCTTGCTCAATTTTACTCTAAGCTGGATTTTAATGTCACTAAGTGAAATAAAATTTATGGTGGGTTGCAAAATTTGCAAGCTAATTAGTCGCTAGTTGTTTCAATACAACAGTCGAACTGAGCTCTGCTATCTCATGCAGATCAGCCAGCTTTATAGTGTTGCAGACTCGAGTCAGATAAGTTTGCCACGCATGCACAGGGCCTATTATTGGCACTGACGCACTATTAACGCTACTTTGAAACCATGCATGCACCCAGCATGCAACCCCTTTTCTCGGACTCCTTTTCCTGCTACTTGAGCCAATGGAGTTGGTCGGGAAAGACAGCACGTGAGGGAAACGATATTTGGCAGTGAATAATAATAGCCTTGCATATTAGCTATATTTATTTTAACACCTTAGTAGAAAACAAATTGTACATTGCATCATCTCTTCGGCTAAAATAAACTGCACTGGGTCAATCCGCTTCCTTTTTCCTGTTATCTTATTTGCTCACATGATCTCCCTTTGAGTTTCATGTTCTGAAATCGGGGCCCTTGTAGTGACATCATTTGCCCACCAAATATCGAACCATTTTAACCAGTTCAAACCAGCTGAGCTGAAAATCGACGTAAGTTATTTGGAGTTATTAGTTGAAACATTTTAAACAGGGATGCCAATCAAAAAGGGGAGGCCCCGTACCAGGTCGCTTTTTTGGGAGAGGAATTACATCAGGACCCCCTTACAGACAATTTGATCTTATACTTAAAACGGCGTTTCCCTTATTCGACGAGAAACGTCGAATAATCTGCCACGTTCATCTGCCACGGCGATCTGTTCCCCAATACTAGCCAGGTCCGCAGAGTCCCAGCGGACTGTCCTCCGTTCGATAATTTGGAGCCCTTTTACCCGATCAACGGCTTTGGTTTCAGGTGGTAGTCAAGACTGTCCTGCTGTACAACTCCGCGGGGCGATACACTTTGACTGACGCATTCAAACAAAGACTCGTAAGACAACGACGAGTGAGTCACCATAGCGCGCTACTCATTCGCCGCACTGACTTGGCCTAGCTACGACTCCAGTTGGCAGGCCACATCATCCGCGCCAGGTCGTACTGTGACGCTACGGATTCTGGTAGGGGACGCTGGTTTTCACACCTGCCATTTGTGTCCTTGGAGTTTATAGGAAAGTTTATTGCCCATTAATAAAGACTATAATTCGTCCGACAGTTTCGGTTTAAAAAAAAATTGAAAAGAACTAAAATGAAATTTATTTTTGAAAATGCTCTGGTTTTTTAGAAAAAGAAAATACTCATTTCCTGTTATTAAGAAATTCAAACACGCAGGATAAGACGCATTTCAGGTGGTGGACAACACTGACATAGGTCGTCGGCTGGATCCTTCTGGAGCGTCCTGCTGAAGTGATGACAAGTCCACAATTCTATACGGGATCTTCGCTAACTCCAGCATGGGATCCTTTGGATAGTGCGCAAACTGGGCCGGTGGCGGAATTGGCTGCTCGAAGCCCTCCAGCTTGGTGTAACCTTTCGTCATGGTTTCGCGCCACTTCCTCCAGGGAACGATGATGTCCTCCGGCTCCTTCTTCAGAATCAGAGGATTGGACTTGTCGGCCGGGTAGAATATCAATGATTGGCAGGCGTTGCAGTTAGGCGGTACTAATGCCGATGTCGGTATATCGTCAATCGTTTCGAGCACCGACGGTCGCTCCTCCTGTTTGTCGTCGATGTGGATGCAACGACTGCCCAGTGGTTGGCTGCAGTCGAACTTTAAATCGATGTTGTAGCGCCACTGCATAGAGCTGAGAACGTACACTTTGTCCAACTGTGGCCGGAACTGTGAGTAACGCGTATAGTAGCCGTCCTTGGGATTCTTGTCGCCGCGTTCGATGGCCAGCAGCCAGACCTTGAAGCTCTGACGCCTGGACACCTCGGTCAGCGGGAAAATTTGACCGCCAGATTCGACTCCCCAGTGCATTGTCGGGTAAAAGTAGTCGGAAAATTTCAGCTCCGTGAACTGACGCTTTGTCACCTGACCGGCTTTTATGTCGATCATTGACTGTCGATGCGAGTAGAACGGCCACTGAGATCCGTTGCTGTCATTAACCATCGTGTGCAGGCCGGATTTCAATGGTTGAAACTCCCAGCTGTAGTGACCACCCCTGTCGAATTTGTTCACCAAGGTGATATCGTCACACGCCTGCGCCAAGCCGATGGTCCAGTCGTGTCCTGCGATTGCATTGTCGAATGAGATTCCAACGCGACATTTAAAGTGCTCGCCGCGCCACTGCATCAGATGTCGCTTCTCCGATATGCGCGTCAGCTCACCGTCCTGCGGTCCACAATAGTATGGCTTGACGTAATGGACATTGATGTGCTGGTCTGGCTGGAAGCGGGGCGTCAGACTAGTTGTCCCGGAGTTCGCGTGGCTCTCACGCATTTGAAGCACGTCATCGTCTAATTCCTGGTTGTCTAGGACATCTTTGGTGATGCGGCAGTCCTCCTTGTCATCCCATTCCTCAGGAGGCACGTGTCCGTTGCGATTGTGCAGTTCATTCTCTCCCATCATCAATGGTTTGGAGCAACGTCAAGTTGGAATAAATTTTCCAGTGTATATATTAACACCACCTCAGATTCAATACGGTATTCACCCCAAGAAGAAGATGATAAGATTTGGGAGCTCTATCAGTTTATTTACCTACCATAGACTATGCACTATGCGCTATATGCGCTGGGCACTGATAAATTTCAACTCAAATTTTCATTCATATAGCGGTTTCAACTTTGAACCAGATGTTTTTTTAGAATCATGCTGATGGTATGATAATGCATCGGTAATCAGCTTGAATTGTATAACTATTTCTCTTTTTACTAGTAGCTACGAGATACTCGTATATTTCATCTATGTGCAACCCGATGAAATTATACACAGCAAAATGCTCGTTATAGATTGTACACTTACATTACATTTATTGATCAGGGGGAGTAGAGTAAATGAAACACGGATATTGTGTTTCGGCTACAAATAGTTTCGCATGCAGTCAAAATAATTTTATAACGTATAAAGACGGTGATGCGCAAACGTGGCGCGCAAACTGGCCAAGTTTGCGATTTGTATATTTGAGCTGGTTCTATTTCTATATCGAAGAAAATGCGACGACGTACATAAATTATGGACCGAGTGCAAACCAAAATGTGCATTTATGCTACATATAGGTGAATAAAACTCATTCAGAGAAAATAAATGATGTTATTGCAGGGCAACTCACCAACTTTACGCTATTATTAATTGTGGTTTGGTCAAAATGTTCTGCAACCCACTCTTCTGTAGCCGTTTTTGCATAACCAAATAATCTGAAATGCTTCTCACCGAAGGCTTACTTTGCTATTTACTTGTTTCATGTAAGGAATTTCGTTCAAATTCATAAGTTTCAGTTACGACTGGACTCCGACCATATCCTGCTTTCAACTTCTACAATACAATAATACAATAAAGCCCTAGAATTCCAACTTCTGCATGGAACCTTCAAAAGACAATATTCGCTTGTAATGTTTTTTTGTGCAGTAAATTTATATGCGCATGCAGCTGGGTCAAAGATCTGTGGTTTACTGCAGCTGCACCCGTCTTTTGACACCGTTGCGCGCCAAATTTGATTTGCCAATTTTCTAACTCGATTTTCCTATTTAATACCTATTTAAATCGTCGTTATTCGCTAAACGTAAAGTTCTTTCGAAGTTCGTTTTTGTTCATTTTTCGTTCGTTTTTCACGCTTTGAAATATTGCGCGCTAGCAAAATACTACATCTTTTTACAAAAAACGCTCTTTCAAATACCTTAATAATTTTACAAATATCGTAACTCGCATCGTAACTCGTGTAAAAATTTAACCTTTTGAGCAAATTTAACCTTTTGAACTTAATCGTAATTAAACAACTAATGCTAAAATATCTTAAATACACAGAAATATACTGGCCAAACAGGCTTCTTGCCTGAGCCAACTTACTACTACTACTACTACTACGATTGTTTGAGCGTCCAAAACGAGAGCCGGTCTCAGTGACGGACATCCGTGACCGACGGGTCAGTGGCCCTCGCATAAGCCACTGTGCGCAAGGATCGAAGCGTAAAGCAAAGGAGCACAAGGATCGAGCTCGCTATACGTGCGAGCTATGGTAGCGCTCACAACATCATGCAAGAGCATGCAGCGGAGCAGCGAGCTGAGTCTGTGCCGCACATCTGCGACTGTGGCTGCAGATGTTCGAACCTCAACGGCCGCAGAAGGCTGTCTGACGTCGTGACAGGCGACGAATGTAGAACTTCTTCACGATGAAGGGTAAGCAGTCCAACATGGTCTGTCTGATCGAAGATGGGCCTATAAGGCCTGAGGTCATGAAGAGCGGTTGTGCTGCAGGAGCGGCGGGTGCTGCTGCACCACGACAATTCGGCGGCATTGCACACTGCTACTGCAACTCAGGCATTTCTGGAGCAGCAGGTGGTTCAGCTGCTGCCCCACTCACCTTACTCAACAGAACTCGCACCCTGCGACTTCTGGATGCTTTCGAAGCTGCGGTCAGTATTTTCTCGGAGGCCATGACAGGGAGACACCTGGCTCGAACGGTCAAGCAGAACTTAAGAGGACGCCCACATCAAAAGTACCTCAGTTGCTTCCAGGCGGGATGGATACCAATGCACAGTGATATGCATGTAGAAACTGATGAGGTCGAGAATTCGGAGGAATTTGTGCACCATTTTTTCCTGGACATTGTAATAAAGCCACTTGCAGAACTTTTTGATCTGCATTCCTCCTACTCGTTAGCTCACTCCATTCGATTTATATGTACCTGACTTAGCTGCAGGAGTCCGATGCGCTTGGAATCTCACCCGGCTACTGGTTGATCCTGGTTGATCCAATATAGTAGTCGTGAAAAGAGATGCTGGGAGTTGGTTGGGGGCCAGCTACATGTACATGTATCGCCCAACTACATGTAATTACGCGATCGACTGCCAAGAGATGACACACAACCCTATTTGACATTTTCTTTTTAGAGACACCTTATTATAACGCACTGGTATGCATTTCGGGATAAGAATTAATATACGTACCTAGGCCGGGAGAACTAGGGATCTCGACGATATTTAAGTTGTCCTTTTTAGTGCCCGGATCTGCTGCCGTCAGTTCAACATGTCCTAGGGGTGCTTTGAACACTCTTGGGAACGATCGTATACCCCTTGGGTGGACTTGTGGGAGCGTGGGAAAGGGTTCTCCAGACACCTGCACCAAAAAGATGACATAAGTTATGCAAAATTCTGAGTGAAAATATATTTATTGTAAAATAATTAATAAAATTTCACTCGAAAAATTTAAAAACTAACCATATAGCCTGTCTATAGAGTTATAAATCTGTATAGTTCCGGTTTTAATGCAAAAACGATTTGAGATCAACTCGTTTAATTTGGATGGACAGGTTTTATAAAATTTCTGCGCGGCCGCCGAGGCCTGTACGAGTGACAATAGACGAATGAAGGAATTACAACTTCCACGAAAAGTAAAATGGATGTCTTGAAAAACTATTGTTAGTCGCTAAAATTAGATACTGTCCGCCGTCACTTAGGCCCCTATGTTTTAGTAAAGTATTAGACCTATGGCTGGCTATAGTATAAGGTAAAGCTCACGTCTGTAGTCTAGGCTACCAGTCTAACAGTCTTGGAGTTAGGCCCTTAGTTGTGCCCATAGCTAGTAGGCCCAGAGCTTAGTTATCTTATCAGTATCTTGGTTTGAAGATAAGATTTAAATCTGCATGTTCTTTATATAAACATTGAATCATATAGATAAGGTAGGGACTATGGCATCGTTCTAGTTTACTTCGTTATATTCCAACCCCCCCTACCCTTGAATAGAGGGCGAAATAATTTAATGCAGTAAACTAGAACTATGCCGGGACTATTCTTATTAATTACATAAGAGGCAGCATAGGCCCTAGAAATGGCAATGGCTAGAGTTCCGGCGCCGGAGCCCGTTTTCTGACGGCTACAGATTCGGCACTATATAGAAGCATATAAAGACTGCTAAGAACATATCTTAAGAAGTCTGAATATTAGAAGCATCTTGTCCCAAATCTTAATCATATCGTCTTAAATTTTAATCTAGAACAAAATCTCAATATCAGCCACCTGTAGAAAGAAAAATATAGTGTTCCATCTATATTATAAAATATAATGGCACTGCCAGATCCGTAGCCATTAGAAAATGGGTTCCAGTGCCGGAACTCTAGCCATTGCCCCTAGAATTAGTAAAAGAGATTAAACTTTTGATACATGAGTTTTATTAAAGGTAATGCTAATAAAATGCTTTGAATTATATTTGTTTAGACCTATTGATTTAGATTTTATTAGGCCAAGGCTTATAAATATAAATATAGGCAGGCCTAACTTATGATATAGGCCTAAGCTAAGTTTTTTAGGGGCCTATCAAATAAAAAAAATATAGATCAAAATCTAGTCTAGTCTAAGCTTAGGGCTATTCCATAGTCCAGATCATTCTGGGTGCATGCCCAAACAAAAAATGAATAATTAAAAATGCATGCCAAAAAAAACAGTACATGCCCATTCTCTGAAATATGCCAATGTTGCAACAATAAATGACCTTTTTATATTGCATAATAGAACCAACCTTATTAGCAGATAATTTGGTTGATTTTTGTGCTTTTTCTGCAATACTATTTACAAAATAAAATTGATACACACAAAGTCAAAGATTTGTTTAAATGCTTTTTACAAGCTTAAAAAACTGTAAAGCTTGAAATTTATGCTTAAAATTTAACTTTTTTATTTTTTTCTACTTCACAATAACTTACACATGATTCTATAAAGTGCATTCCAGGTGTGCATACATACTATTTTCTTAGGAGTGATGCATGCCCAAATTTTTGGGTATATACTACATGATACAGAGTGTTGAGACTGCTTAGCTAAGGTAAGGTAAAGGGTAGATGTAGGTGGTAGGCCTATATATGCCCTATTTATTACTATTTAATATTGCCCCATCTTGATTGAGTTGTTTTATCATCTTAATTTGTGCACTAATCAAAGTCATTTGCTATCTAATAATGTCAATTCTAATTTCAAGAGAATTAATATAGGCTCTAGAACTTTTATATAAAATGTTTAAATATTCTTATATAAATTTTATTGCTAAAGTTAAAAGACTTGATACCTATTTTATATTTATTAGCAATTTTTCTTATAATAGAATAGACTAAAGTATCCAAATTTCTAGTTTAGTTTTATATATAGATATGTATATATGTATATATTATATATAACATATTATAAAAGCTTTAAGATTGATTTTACTAAATCTGATTAATAACAAAATTATATGAGTACTACTAAATTACTTTGGATCATAGTATATACCCAAAAATGTAGGTGTACATTGGTCTTAGACATCAAAAGTTTGGAGTGCATATCTGGCATGCACTCAATGCAATAATGTGAAAGAGTTTATATTAAGTGAAAAATTTCATAAATTCATTTTAAGCATAATTTCAAGCTTTTAAAACTTTTTTTGGTATGCATCAAATTTATTTGTAATTTGTAATTTTTTGGCATACACCTAGCATGATCTGAACTATAATATTCGTAGTATAACTAAGTATCTAGCTAAGATTAATATTTTAGTCCTTTATCTAAAGCTTATATTAGCTGGTTTTATCTAGAATATAGCTATTTTGTCTATTGTCAATTTGTAATATTTGTTTGCTAGTAGATAACTGACAATTCAATAATAGTGGTGCTTATATTAACATTACCACTAGTAGCATTAATTACTTAATTTAGGAAATTTGCAATAGGTTTTATCCTATTCATTATGAATTTTATAAGTAAACTAAATATATATCAAAGTAAATAAATAGTATACTGAAATGAAAATTCTTTTTGTTCTGGTAAATCTTGTGATTAAAAATAAATAATAATTTTTTAATATTGTATTGAATCTGCAGGTTTCTAAAGTATAATCAAGACTATAGACTTTATTTATATGGTAATAAAACTATTATATATGAAGCTTAGCCTAAAGAAAGGTATTATTATTGCATATGACAAAGTACTTTTCATAGTCTATAGTCTTTTAAGTTATTTTATTTGCACTAGCAAGAAAAAATGGCTTAAGCTCCCACCACAGTATATTTAAAGTACTTTAAATGTTTAATAGGTTTTATTTCTCAAGGTCAAATCTTATGACAAACATTTTAGCTGGAGCCTATTAATTTCCTAGTGAATTGGTACAAAACTATACTCATTATTAGTAGAGGCTGGAAAATATCACATTTTTTAGATTTTTAAGACTTAAGAGCTATGCTTTTGAGATAATCAAGATTCAATAAAGTTTGACATTAAGCCTTATTAGCATCTAGTAAGCCTATTTACACTAGTTTATCTATTAGTGCTAATATTGTTATTTGTTATGTACAAAAATAATAATAGAAAGAAAAACAATTATTATATAATATTAAGCTTGTTAGTAACTTGATGTATATCCAATATAAATCTGATAATATCATAGTTACCAATTATCACATAGTCATAAATCTTGACTTTTTTGATATCTCAAAAACAAGATCAAGATAGAGAAAAGTGCCAAAATCTTGATGATCAAGATAGAGATTGAGATATTGTCTAATTGCTACTCATTAGATAGATCACATTCTTTTCTTTAAAATGACATCTTATTTGTACAAATTGCTCTTTTAGTTTTGTTTAGGCTGGCTGTTTTTCCTAATGCTTGGCAATGAAGCTAGATATTTTGATTAAGTTTAGAGCTAATATATCTTGATAAAACAATTATACTCACAGCATACTTTATGAAAAGAACTTTTTAAAACTTTGAAATACCTTAATAAAAGCAAAATAATTAAGTATATTTAATTTTATTCTATTTGATATCTGGTCATAAGTTTATTATTTATAGTATAGGTTTTGTAATTTTCTCTCCTTAACTAAATTGTTTTTCCCTTTTTGATCTAATCCCCTATTGGAATATTTAACTAAAGGTTAGACAAAAAGGAATTATAGAATAATTTTTAAGTCAAGATTTATCAAGACAAATGTTTGCATAAAAAATAGAACTTTATAATTATAGTATTATAAACATTAATCTTATCTGTCTACTAGTCAGATGTGCAATCAGCAGCTTAGCCATAGCTAATGCATAATATATCTGAAGGCTGCATATGGCTGTTCAGTCCAAGGATGAAGGGGGGTTGCCACACACTATCAATTACCCCAGCTAATGCTGGAATCCATTTTATAGCTAGGTAAACTGAAGCAATGCAGAGCTAGGTGTTTTGCTCAAGGACACAAATTGTTCCAGTGGGATCAGAAATCGAACCCTAACCTTCAAGTTGTGAGTCCAATGCTTTAACCAATAGGCTACAATCTATTTATTTACATTTTAATAACTAAAAAATTCGCAGCTATGACTACAGAAATCTTTGAGAAAAGCCATAGCCATAACAACAGTTGTTTTCCACAGGCATATTCATAGCTCCTAGTTGCCATAGTCATAATTTTAGTGAAATTTAAATTATATATTTCTATGAGTACAATATTCAATCTATGTACTTGAGAATTTATATTTTGTCTGTAGGTATTTCCTAAGTATTCTGTTCATATTCTAAACTTCCTACCTTGCTGCTGATTTATTATTTAAGCTATATTTTTAACCTCACTGCTATGCCAATTATGGATTGGTTTAATCCTGTCTCTTTGTCAACCATTCTCATATGTTTGTTTCTAACACCTGCTACCTTTAATCGTCACAAATTTTGTTGACAACAGTCTTCTCTTTGTAGTCTTCTTTGCGAGCAATCTTTGCAGATTTTACCGCAACTGACTTCCATAGTTTTTCCATCATTTTCACTTCTCTGCTCCCTTTGTGAACTGCATATCTGGCGATTGTTTCTAATCTACCTGTTTTTATTGCCGCAAATACACGCTCGTAGTTCACAGTATCTCTCCCACTATTTATGAATTGCTGCTGTGCATTGCGACCGGGCTCCCCCGCCGTCCCCCCTGCTCTGTAGCCAGCCAACCTCCGCCAGCTAGTCAGCCTATCACCGCTTAAGAGTCCCCCAAGGATTCCCCTCAACCCCCTGGGCAATAGCGAACACCCTCTGGTAATCGAGAGAAGAGTTCAAAGCAGGAGAGACACCGTTGAGTCAAAATACTTTTGAGCAGCATTTTATGGAAGCTGTCAAGTTCGGTGAGGCTTTTTTATGTTTCAATTGTCAATTCCTCTGCGTTAAAAAATGTATAAATATTCGCTAGAGGCTGTGGGCACCCCGGCGCGACATCATTCCACAACTCAGCGCTGAGGCCATGCTGCCCATTCCGCTGACTCCTGAGCACATGCAAGCACGCCGATGCTTTACGCAGTACACACGCTTACACAGCGACCCTTACTTACTTTTCTAATCTTGAGATGTACACCCTCTGTGCCTTGGGGGTTGGCCCTCGTGGCTTTTGAATCCTCTGGAAAAATTTTGTGCGCGTTTCAGACGCTTTTATTGCTGAGCTGCTTTGCCCCCTAATTGCAGCATTTTCAGGTTATTGCAGGTTATCTCAACTCAGCGGTAAAGCGTCTGGCTCCTCGACCCGGGAAATTTATAAATCGCGCATGCGAGGACGAGGGCCGACCACCAAGGCGCAGAGGGTGTACATGTCGGGGGCGCTGTACACCCTGTGTGCATGCTCAGTGATCAGCGTGCTGAAAGGGCCTGACATGACTGCTTGTTCTTTAATTAATAATTCAAAAATTGATTACACCTGCCCCGATTGGGCCAGATGTGCAACTAACAACTCAAACGCGGCTAGTACCGCGGCTGTTCATTCCAAAGACTTTAAGGTCACCACGCGCACCCTCAATTACCCCAGCTAATGCTGGCGCCCATTTTACAGCTGGGTGAACTGAAGCAATGCAGAGTTGAATGTCTTGCTCAAGGACACAAATTGTTTCAGTGGGAATCGGGAATCGAACCCTCGACGTTCAAGTCGTGAGTCCGACGCTCTAACCACTAGGCCACCACAACCCCCTACTAGGCCACAGCCCCCTACTAGGCCACCACCCCCTACTAGGCCACCACCCTCCTACTATACCACAGCCCCCCTACTAGGCCACCACCCCCTACTAGGCCACCACCCTCCTACTATACCACAGCCCTCCTACTAGGCCACAACCCACTACTAGGCCACAACCCCCTACTAGGCCACAACCCTCCTACTATACCACAGCCCTCCTACTAGGCCACAACCCTCCTACTATACCACAGCCCTCCTACTAGGCCACAACCCTCCTACTATACCACAGCCCTCCTACTAGGCCACAACCCTCCTACTATACCACAGCCCTCCTACTAGGCCACAACCCCCTACTAGGCCACAAACCCCTACTAGGCCACAACCCCCTACTAGGCCACAACCCCCTAATAGGCCACAAACCCCTACTAGGCCACAACCCCCTACTAGGCCACAAACCCCTACTAGGCCACAACCCCCTTACTAGGCCACAACCCCCTACTATACCACAGCCCTCCTACTAGGCCACAACCCTCCTACTATACCACAGCCCTCCTACTAGGCCACAACCCTCCTACTATACCACAGCCCTCCTACTAGGCCACAACCCCCTACTAGGCCACAAACCCCTACTAGGCCACAACCCCCTTACTAGGCCACAGCCCCCTACTAGGCCACAACCCTCCTACTATACCACAGCCCTCCTACTAGGCCACAACCCCCTACTAGGCCACAACCCTCCTACTATACCACAGCCCTCCTACTAGGCCACAACCCTCCTACTATACCACAGCCCTCCTACTAGGCCACAACCCCCTACTAGGCCACAAACCCCTACTAGGCCACAACCCCCTTACTAGGCCACAGCCCCCTACTAGGCCACAACTCCCTACTACTCGTACGCCTTGCCCAGGCTAAATACAATAATTGTATTAGTAATTTGCCTCCCGTCACCGCAGCGGAACTGAAGCGCGAACAGCCCGACCCCATGGATCACACAAATGAGCCACCAAGCAAACGACAATACGCCGGTAGCGGAGCGCGCAATGAAATGCGCTTTTTAATCCCGTCTAAGGTAAATCACGTGATCAATACGCACTGATCTATTAGTGTAGAATAATGCATGTGCTCACTGTCTCATTCTAATTGCAGATGGCTGGCGTCATCATTGGCAAAGGCGGAGCCAACATCAAGCGTTTACGCGAAGAGGTGAGCACATCGAATACTTTGCCATGTATATATTTTTAAAGTTAATGCTTAGTCAGCAGTTTGCTATTTATCTCACGCTTGTTTTATTTTCTATACTTAATAATACTATAGTACCATTATTGTTTTACTAATTTCGTATTAAAAAGTCTACAAATATGCTAGTCGTACATTGTGCACTAATTCAATTTATAATACTGACAGTAATAGAACTAGATTATTAACAGCTAGATCAAATATCCAAAGTTACCAGTCGAAAACTTACAAAATCCAAAAAGTACATAGAGAACCCGCTGTACAGATCCCACCCCCACTCTACTCTCTTTTCCCTTTCCAGTTCTCTGCCAAAGTGTCCGTACCCGATTCCAATGGCCCCGAACGGTACTGATGAAGTCGCTGATAATTTCCCTGTTATTGTTGCGTAATATTTGTATGTTTTTCAAACTGACGCGTTCCTGAAAATGTGCTTTTTTAATCTTCCTGATAAGACTGTTTATTTTAAATCCACATCATTCGTACTTTTTAATTGTCTTTTCAATAAAACCATTACTAATCCACAGTGCTTCGAATCTAAATTGGCATTTGACTGTCAGTGTCTCGGATGTAGATTGCCATTTGACTGTCAGTGTCTCGAATCTAAATTGGCATTTGACTGATCTAGATTGCCATTTGACTGTCAGTGTCTCGGATCTAGATTGCCATTTGACTGTCAGTGTCTCGGATCTAGATTGCCATTTGACTGTCAGTGTCTCGGATCTAGATTGCCATTTGACTGTCAGTGTCTCGGATCTAGATTGCCATTTGACTGTCAGTGTCTCGGATCTAGATTGTCATTTGACTGTCAGTGTCTCGGATGTAGATTGCCATTTGACTGTCAGTGTCTCGGATCTAGATTGCCATTTGACTGTCAGCGTCTCGGATGTAGATTGGCATTTGACTGTCAGTGTCTCGGATGTAGATTGGCATTTGACTGTCAGTGTCTCGGATGTAGATTGCCATTTGACTGTCAGTGTCTCGGATCTAGATTGCCATTTGACTGTCAGCGTCTCGGATGTAGATTGGCATTTGACTGTCAGTGTCTCTGATGTAGATTGGCCTTTGACTGTCAGTGTCTCGGATCTAGATTGGCATTTGACTGTCAGTGTCTCGGATCTAGATTGGCATTTGACTGTCAGTGTCTCGGATCTAGATTGGCATTTGACTGTCAGTGTATCTTTTAGAGGAAGTTAACATTTAGTATGTAGTAAATAAAAAGCTGCTTGTATGTTACTGTATTGTTGTTAGGCATGCTTTAAATAACCATTGACACATCTCATTACTAACAGTAATTTAGATGGAATGACAGGTTTCTGATTAGTGTAAAGCTTTTGAAACCGAATTCAAGAATTTATGTTGCGTTATTGGTTGAGAGAAGGTTTCTGCTAAATCTTAATGGTCAGTTTTTCATCGGTTTAATTTGTTAATATCTGTTCTTGCTATTCTATTAACAGTTGAATTGCAAGGTTCCTCCAACACTCGGAACCTTCGCATTGGCACTCTGTCAAACAGATGACTTATTTTAATAGAGACGTGAAATAGAAATATTAACCACTTCTCTTTCACGTCACCTACATTCTTACGTCACGTTTCTTATTTCACGTCACGTCATTCTTACCTGCTGCATTTCTGAGCAGCATATGATGCTAGTATGGGTTTAGAAATACTACTATTTGAGATGGTAAATAAGCCATGTTCTAGTAGAATTACAGTCGTGTCTGACTCAAGTTAGTTTGTGAACTGATTTGAATAGACTAAATGAGATTATTATCTCTATGTTCTTCATCCCCCAAGAGTAGAAATATTCCCCAGATTTCACTTTTGCCTATTTTTGTGCAAGATATTTCAGTCTCCAAATTCCACAACCCCAAGTTTCACAGTCCCAAATTTCACAACTTTAAATGATATTTCTAATTGGGGTTGCAAAAGTTTTGGGGTTTGGGGCAAATCAAGTTTGAGAATTAAAAAAATTAGGAGTCTACAAAAGCATCGTCTTATCATACTACTTGTTCAACGACTCGTACTACTTACACTCTGTATAATTTTTTGGAAGTCCAGAAGGTCAAAAAGTTGTCAATGAAGCGCTAAAACAAACAAATAATTCTGTTCCTCTGATGTATCTTCTGCTTTCGAGTATCTAAGTGCCCGTTTTTTATTATTTAAAAACCCGCCATCCAACCCCGCAGAGTTCTGTGCTTGGAGGGCGAGCAGCCGATGCTGGAATCCCTGCTAGCCGACGTGCTCAACACTATGGTTGTCGAGGGCAACAGCGGCCGCGGCGACCGGGACGGCCTGGGCACCCAGCAGGGCGCGGTGACCAACACCGGGGATGTGGACCTGCGCCTGCTGGTGCACCAGTCACAGGCCGGCTGCATCATCGGCAAAGGCGGCAGCAAGATCAAGGAGCTGCGCGAGGAGTCCAAGCTGCGCGCCTTAAAAGTCTATTCGGTTGCTTGTCCAGTGTCCACCGATCGCGTCATCCAGATGATCGGCGCCCCGGCCGAGCTTCTTGGCGCCGTCCGCATGGTGTCCGAGCTGCTGGAATCGGCGCCGCCTAAAGGCCAAATTGCCGGCTACGATGCGCGCAATTTCGACGAATTTGGCGCCGAACAGTACGGCGGCTGGCCCGGCCGCTGGGGCGTCGGCCGGCAGGACCACTCCGTGGCCGCCAGCGCCGTCGGCATGCCGCCTGGCCCGCCCGGCTATCCGCCTGGCGGCGCTTTGGCCGCCGCGGCCGCCGCTGCTCACATGCGCGGAGGCGTGGCTCCCGCCGCCGCCGCAGGCTCGCGGACTCGGCCCGCCAGTTGGTGTACCCATGGCCGCTGGCGGCGCCGCCGGCGGGATGCCGTACGGTGCTCCGCGCGCTCCACGCGTGCCAGCCGGTCCGGAGGTGACCCAGCAGGTGTCAATCCCGGATTCACTGACCGGCTCCATCATGGGCCGGGGCGGCCAGCGCATCAAGCAGATCAGGATGGAATCTGGCGCCGATATTAAAATTGATCGGGGCGACCCCGGTCAGGATCGCATTATTACTATTAGGGCCCCCAGGAGCAGATACAGAATGCGCAGTACCTGCTGCAGATGTGGTGAGTATAGTTTGTATATTTGTTTTATGTTACACTCGCGATTCCTTCCCAGGTTTTGATCTGCCAGTTGGCCCTCAGTGTGGAAGACCAGTGATTGTTGCCCAGACATTTTTTATAACATTATACTTCACAAAGTTTGACACTTTTGGACAACTCTCTCGGTCTTCCGTATTGATTGCCTTCGTTCGACATTTTACTCATATTGACTTGTGTGCGCGAGCTCAGTGTCTTTTTATGTGATTCCTCCACCCCACATCTGGGTCATTGTGCATGTGTAGACCGCTCTATCCCACACCATAGTCCATCTGAAGACCGCTCTACCCCACACCCTAGTCCATCTGAAGACTGCTCTATCCCACAGCTTGTTATTTTAGTCAAGCAAATAACCTGAACAAAGTTCCCCCCTCGTTAACATTTCAGCGTGAAGAAGTACTCAGGACAGTACTAATAATAATCGGCGCTAATGAAGAAGAACTATCTAAATTCGCCAGCAGCTTCGAAAATGCTTAGCAAACGGATTTGAACAGGTTTTTTGTATTCAAGTTAGACTGGACTGTGAGAATTCTAAAATAGCGATCAGTATCAAGTGTTTCTAGTGCAAACCGCGGGCTTGTTTTGTTATTATTAATAAATATGCCTAAGGCCCTTCACCCCCGGGCTTTAAGGCATGCATTTGTCACCTCTTTTCCCATCTATAAATTGGCCTGCTTGTTTTTTATTCTGTTCGCAGGTTGGCTCCGGTGCGACGGTGTGCGTGTTTGAGGGTAAATTAATAATTAATTAGCTAATGAAAGTAAGTGGATTCGGTGCGATGCGGTGAAATTCGGGTCGCTGAATTTAATTGTCCATCTTTGAGAAAAAGGCACAGCTTTTTGTGTTACTGAATCGATCTCTATTGTGTTGCAGTCTTCTTTCTTTCAACCTGACTAGCTTAGTGCAGTCATTTTGCATAGAACTGAGCCTAGAGCCTCATCCAGTATTACCTTCATCAGGATAGTGGCGCCTTAAGGTGGCCTTTATCAGGATAGTGGCGCCTGTAGGTGGCCTTTATCAGGATAGTGGCGCCTTTAGGTGGCCTTTATCAGGATAGTGGCGCCTGTAGGTGGCCTTTATCAGGATAGTGGTGCCTATAGGTGGCCTTTATCAGGATAGTGGCGCCTTTAGGTGGCCTTTATCAGGATAGTGGCGCCTGTAGGTGGCCTTTATCAGGATAGTGGTGCCTATAGGTGGCCTTTATCAGGATAGTGGCGCCTGTAGGTGGCCTTTATCAGGATAGTGGCGCCTTTAGGTGGCCTTTATCAGGATAGTGGCGCCTGTAGGTGGCCTTTATCAGGATAGTGGTGCCTATAGGTGGCCTTTATCAGTATAGTGGTGCCTGTAGGTGGCCTTTATCAGGATAGTGGTGCCTGTAGATTGCCTTTATCAGTATAGTGGTGCCTGTAGATTGCCTTTATCAGTATAGTGGTGCCTGTAGATGGCCTTTATCAGGATAGTGGTGCCTATAGGTGGCCTTTATCAGGATAGTGGTGCCTGTAGGTGGCCTTTATCAGGATAGTGGTGCCTGTAGGTGGCCTTTATCAGGATAGTGGTGCCTGTAGGTGGCCTTTATCAGGATAGTGGCGCCTGTAGATTGCCTTTATCAGGATAGTGGCGTCTCTAGATGACATCTATCAGGATAGTGGAGCTTGTGTGCTGTATTAGTGCTGTATTAGTGCTGTATTAGTGCTGTATTAGTGCTGTATTAGTGCTGTATTGGTGCGCATCAAACAGACAAAAAACTTAGTTTCAGTGTCAATGTTAGAATAACAACAGACCCTGGTGTATTTGAATTACTCAACCTTCCAGGCCGATCATCAATCAGTCCGGCCGGAGGGCCGCATGATCGACCTGGTCGATGCTGATTGGCTGGTGCCTATAGGTGGCCTTTATCAGGATAGTGCGCCTTAGGTGGCCTTTTATCAGGATAGTGGCGCCTGTAGGTGGCCTTTATCAGGATAGTGGTGCCTATAGGTGGCCTTTATCAGGATAGTGGCGCCTGTAGGTGCCTTTATCAGGATAGTGGCGCCTTAGGTGGCCTTTATCAGGATAGTGGCGCCTGTAGGTGGCCTTTATCAGGATAGTGGTGCCTATAGGTGGCCTTTATCAGTATAGTGGTTGCTGTAGGTGGCCTTTATCAGGATAGTGCGCTGTGATTGCCTTTATCAGTATAGTGGTGCCTGTAGATTGCCTTTATCAGTATAGTGGTGCCTGTAGATGGCCTTTATCAGGATAGTGGTGCCTATAGTGGCCTTTATCAGGATAGTGTGCCTGTAGGGGCCTTTATCAGGATAGTGGTGCCTGTAGGTGGCCTTTATCAGGATAGTGGTGCCTGTAGGTGGCCTTTTATCAGGATAGTGGCGCCTGTAGATTGCCTTTATCAGGATAGTTGGCGTCTCTAGATGGCGGACAGCGCATCAAGCAGATCAGGATGGAATCTGGCGCCGATATTAAAATTGGATCGGCTGCGACCCGGTCAGGATCGCTATTATTACTATTAGGGGCAGGGAGCAGATAGATATGCGCAGTACTGCTGCAGATGTGGTGGTATAGTTTGTATATTTGTTTTATGTTACACTCGCGATTCTTCCCAGGTTTTGATCTGCCAGTTGGCCCTTCAGTGTGGAAGCAGTGATTGTTGCCCAGACATTTTATAACATTATACTTCACAAAGTTTGACACTTTGGACAACTCTCTCGGTCTTCGTATTGATTGCCTTCGTTCGACATTTTACTCTATTGATTGTGTGCGCGAGCTCAGTGTCTTTTTATGTGATTCCTCACCCCACATCTGGGTCATTGTGCATGTGTAGACCGCTCTATCCCACCATAGTCCATCTGAAGACCGCTCTACCCCACACCCTAGCATCTGAAGACTGCTCTATCCACAGCTTGTTATTTTATGTCAAGCAAATAACCTGAACAAAGTTCCCCTCGTTAACATTTCAGCGTGAAGAAGTACTCAGACAGTACTAATAATAATCGGCGCTAATGAAGAAGAACTATCTAAATTCGCAGCAGCTTCGAAAATGCTTAGCAACGGATTTGAACAGGTTTTTTGTATTCAAGTTAGATGGACTGTGAGATTCTAAATAGCGTCAGTATCAAGTGTTTTAGTGCAAACCGCGGCTTGTTTTGTTATTATTAATAAATATGCTAAGGCCTTCACCCCGGGCTTTAAGGCATGCATTTGTCACCTCTTTTCCCATCTATAAATTGGCCTGCTTGTTTTTTATTCTGTTCGCAGGTTGGCTCCGGTGCGACGGTGTGCGTGTTTGAGGGTAAATTAATAATTAATTAGCTAATGAAAGTAAGTGGATTCGGTGCGATGGTTGAAATTCGGGTCGCTGAATTTAATTGTCCATCTTGAGAAAAAGGCACAGCTTTTTGTGTTACTGAATCGATCTTATTTGTGTTGCAGTCTTCTTCTTTCAACCTGACTAGCTTAGTGCAGTCATTTTGCATAGAACTGAGCCTAGAGCCTCATCCAGTATTACCTTCATCAGGATAGTGGGCTTAAGGTGGCCTTTATCAGGATAGTGGCGCCTGTAGGTGGCCTTTATCAGGATAGTGGCGCCTTTAGGTGGCCTTTATAGGATAGTGGCGCCTGTAGGTGCCTTTATCAGGATAGTGGTGCTATAGGTGGCCTTTATCAGGATAGTGGCGCCTTTAGGTGGCCTTTATCAGGATAGTGGGCGCTGTAGGTGGCCTTTATCAGGATAGTGTGCTATAGGTGGCCTTTATCAGGATAGTGGCGCCTGTAGGTGGCCTTTATCAGGATAGTGGCGCCTTTAGGTGGCCTTTATCAGGATAGTGGCGCCTGTAGGTGGCCTTTATCAGGATAGTGGTGCCTATAGGTGGCCTTTATCAGTATAGTGGTGCCTGTAGGTGGCCTTTATCAGGATAGTGGTCTGTAGATTGCCTTTATCAGTATAGTGGTGCCTGTAGATTGCCTTTATCAGTATAGTGGTGCCTGTAGATGGCCTTTATCAGGATAGTGGTGCCTATAGGTGGCCTTTATCAGGATAGTGGTGCTGTAGGTGGCCTTTATCAGGATAGTGGTGCCTGTAGGTGGCCTTTATCAGGATAGTGGTGCCTGTAGGTGGCCTTTATCAGGATAGTGGCGCCTGTAGATTGCCTTTATCAGGATAGTGGCGTCTCTAGATGACATCTATCAGGATAGTGGAGCTTGTGTGCTGTATTAGTGCTGTATTAGTGCTGTATTAGTGCTGTATTAGTGCTGTATTAGTGCTGTATTGGTGCGCATCAAACAGACAAAAAACTTAGTTTCAGTGTCAATGTTAGAATAACAACAGACCCTGGTGTATTTGAATTACTCAACCTTCCAGGCCGATCATCAATCAGTCCGGCCGGAGGGCCGCATGATCGACCTGGTCGATGCTGATTGGCTGGACGATCGGCTGCCCCGCGAGTCCGTGCCCGTGCTGCCTAGCGAGCTGCCGGATTTGGATCCGGACTCGCAGGACGAGCAGGAGGCGGCCGACGATAACAAGTGGACAGAGCTGCAGCTGATGCGCATTAGGCGGATTGCAGAGCAGCAGGTTCGCGGCCACACTGCCGGGCCTGCGCCGCCAAGCTAGAGTTCTTTCGCTTTTAGAGTGCTTTTGCTAAACTTTATCTTATCAGACCACTCCCCCCGCTAGCAGTTAGTGACTGCAATATCATCAGGCCACTCCCCCCGCTAGCAGTTGGTGACTGCATATCATCAGGCCACTCCCCCCGCTAGCAGTTAGTGACTGCAATATCATCAGGCCACTCCCCCCGCTAGCAGTTGGTGACTGCAATATCATCAGGGCCACTCCCCCCACTAGCAGTTGGTGACTGCAATATCATCAGGGCTCCCCCGCTAGCAGTTGGTGACTGCAATATCATCAGGGCCACTCCCCCCACTAGCAGTTGGTGACTGCAATATCATCAGGGCCACTCCCCCCGCTAGCAGTTGGTGACTGCAATATCATCAGGGCCACTCCCCCCGCTAGCAGTTGGTGACTGCAATATCATCAGGCCACTCCCCCCGCTAGCAGTTAGTGACTGCAATATCATCAGGCCACTCCCCCCGCTAGCAGTTGGTGACTGCAATATCATCAGGGCCACTCCCCCCACTAGCAGTTGGTGACTGCAATATCATCAGGGCCACTCCCCCCGCTAGCAGTTAGTGACTGCAATATCATCAGGGCCACTCCCCCCGCTAGCAGTTAGTGACTGCAATATCATCAGGGCCACTCCCCCCGCTAGCAGTTAGTGACTGCAATATCATCAGGGCACTCCCCCACTAGCAGTTAGTGACTGCAATATCATCAGGGCCACTCCCCCCGCTAGCAGTTAGTGACTGCAATATCATCAGGCCACTCCCCCCACTAGCAGTTACTGACTGCAATATCATCAGGCCACTCCTCCCACTAGCAGTTACTGACTGCAATATCATCAGGGCCACTCCCCCCGCTAGCAGTTAGTGACTGCAATATCATCAGGGCCACTCCCCCCACTAGCAGTTAGTGACTGCAATATCGTCAGGGCCACTCCCCCCACTAGCAGTTAGTGACTGCAATATCATCAGGGCCACTCCCCCACTAGCAGTTAGTGACTGCAATATCATCAGGGCCACTCCCCCCACTAGCAGTTAGTGACTGCAATATCGTCAGGGCCACTCCCCCCACTAGCAGTTAGTGACTGCAATATCGTCAGGGCCACTCCCCCCGCTAGCAGTTACTGACTGCAATATCGTCAGGGCCACTCCCCCCACTAGCAGTTAGTGACTGCAATATCATCAGGGCCACTCCCCCCACTAGCAGTTAGTGACTGCAATATCATCAAGTTATGGTGCGAATACACGAATTCTCTGGCCCTGACGCAAACAGTTGAGACCCCAAAACCGAAAGCAATCAAAGTACGTATTTGATTCCTTGAATTCATTCGTTTTTCTGTATTTTCGTGCTTGTTGCTTATGATGAAATGCTGCCAAATTTAGTTACCAAAAATACAAAATATTACTTCTTATGACTTCATAATTTGTGTAAAAAGTCTGGCACCTGTGTTCAAAGGTTTAAAAATTAAATAAACGCTCTGATAAAATTTCACTGTTTGTTAGTATTTAAAATCCAATAAACATCCATTGTAAGTAGACGAGAAGTGGCCGGTTGTAGATTGTCGATGCCGAAGGCTAATAGTTGCCGCGCTGTCGGATAAGTGGCCGAAATTTGGAAATTGGCCACTTGTCCGAACGCCTGCACGCGTTGGCGTGCAGACGGAAACAACTTGGTATTGTTTGCATTAGGCTGCTTGGGTCGGCTCGGCAGTCAGTTGTCGTAGACACGGAGAGACGCGATTGGAGGGCCAACAGATTGACTCATGTTCTAAAATGAATTAAAATGCTTCGATTCCCATTGGATTCAGTATCCTTACCCAAGTCTCACCCATTGGATTCAGTATCCTTACCCAAGTCTCACCCATTGTATTCAGTATCCTTACCCAAGTCTCACCCATTGGATTCAGTATCCTTACCCAAGTCTCACCCATTGTATTCAGTATCCTTACCAAGTCTCACCCATTGTATTCAGTATCCTTACCAAGTCTCACCCATTGTATTCAGTATCCTTACCAAGTCTCACCCATTGTATTCAGTATCCTTACCCAAGTCTCACCCATTGTATTCAGTATCCTTACCCAAGTCTCACCCATTGTATTCAGTATCCTTACCCAAGTCTCACCCATTGGATTCAGTATCCTTACCCAAGTCTCACCCATTGTATTCAGTATCCTTACCCAAGTCTCACCCATTGTATTCAGTATCCTTACCCAAGTCTCACCCATTGGATTCAGTATCCTTACCCAAGTCTCACCCACTAGATTCAGTATCCTTACCCAAGTCTCACCCACTAGATTCGGTATCCTTACCCAAGTCTCACCCACTAGATTCGGTATCCTTACCCAAGTCTCACCCATTGTATTCAGTATCCTTACCCAAGTCTCACCCATTGTATTCAGTATCCTTACCCAAGTCTCACCCATTGGATTCAGTATCCTTACCCAAGTCTCACCCATTGTATTCAGTATCCTTACCCAAGTCTCACCCATTGTATTCAGTATCCTTACCCAAGTCTCACCCATTGGATTCAGTATCCTTACCCAAGTCTCACCCACTAGATTCAGTATCCTTACCCAAGTCTCACCCACTAGATTCGGTATCCTTACCCAAGTCTCACCCACTAGATTCGGTATCCTTACCCAAGTCTCACCCACTAGATTCGGTATCCTTACCCAAGTCTCACCCACTAGATTCAGTATCCTTACCCAAGTCTCACCCATTGTATTCAGTATCCTTACCCAAGTCTCACCCACTAGATTCAGTATCCTTACCCAAGTCTCACCCATTGTATTCAGTATCCTTACCCAAGTCTCACCCACTAGATTCGGTATCCTTACCCAAGTCTCACCCATTGGATTCAGTATCCTTACCCAAGTCTCACCCATTGGATTCAGTATCCTTACCCAAGTCTCACCCACTAGATTCAGTATCCTTGGCCAAGTGAATCCAATCTTCCTCCATTCTCAGTGTGGATCACTGCTATGGTCAAGAGTTCGAGACTGCGCGTGCCTTGGATGTGAAGCCACTGGATCTATAATCTAGGCCCTCAAGCTCCCAGGCGACTGTAGTATCTTAGGAAAATAACCTGGCGTCCTTTAGTATCACCACCTAATTTTAAACTAACATTCGTCATTAAGGTTCTTCATAACCATACAGTTCCTTGGTATCATTATCGGTTTGTGTCCCCTTGCCGTCACTTTCTGATTCTTAGATTGCTTTTGGCTTTTCGCTTTGGCTTGGATTTGGATTTTGGCTTCAAGCAGGGAATCCAACCTTGGGACTTGTGCGTAGTGCCTGGCGACCCGCAAGGTGCAAAGTATGCACACCGCCTTGCCATGAGAAAGTCGGAGTAGATGTACACATGTGAGCAGAGGCCAATATAGCATGAGCATAGCGAATAGTTTCTTCGCTGACTGTCGTCCAAAGTTGCTCGACATTAATATTGGCGCACTTAACTAACTCAATAGATGCACTTTTTTATTTACTTCTGACTTTATCAACTGTATCAATCAACTCGTCTGAAGATCTGAACTGCTCATAACTAACCCCAGAAAAGTGCGAAATGAATAACAAAACAATTAATGGGCTTCCAAATACAAAACCAGACTAAATGAATAGATTGTCTCGCCGCCTGATTTTTCCGGTATACCGGCCAACCCCTGTGTTCATAAATTTAAATTTAGCGCCCAGCCATCCGTTGTTGGCATGGTTACGGGTCATGCCTGTCCATTGAAGCGTATAGCCATAGTTAGAGAAGTCTCTTTTTACCGGAAATGCTTTATCGCCCGTCTCATTGGGTGGCCGCTCCCGGGCGCCCGCGGCCGGCCATTCCTGGCCAGATGCAGAGAGCAATAGTATAGGCCGTCGCCATCCATCACAGCTGTCACTAAATGCGTCTGCACTGGTCAGGGTCGCCTAAGTCCGAAGCTGGCCTGGCCACCGGGATTGGCGGGTCGCCAGGAAGCTGCCCGAGTTGGAATGAATGGCGATGTCACCTATTGCACCCCGGGGCGTCTGGCCGCAATCTGGGTTTTCGGCCGGGGTTGCATGGCGCCGCATTGGAGGGGGGAGCTATAATTGATGCCAACTCGAGGCCAACCGTGTGTCCTTTGGTGTATCCTTTTTCAACTGCGTTCTGCCAGCTCGCGTATTCGCTGCGACCGACACTCCGGTCCCTAGTTACAGCAACAAAAATAAAAGTGCAACAATGGCTACTATTCAATTCCAGTTTTCCATCTAAGCCAGGGCTCGGCAAACTCTCCGGCCCGTGAAGCCTCTCAATCCGGCCCTCGGGTCCTTTGAAACTTCGCAATAGCAATCCGGCCCTCGGGTCCTTTGAAACTTCGCAATAGCAATCCGGCCCTCGGGTCCTTTGAAACTTCGCAATAGCAATCCGGCCCTCGGACTTTGTCGCTGAAAGCAATAGCTCCTCGGGTCCTTTGAAACTTCGCAATAGCAATGCCCCGGCCCTTAAACGGTTTCCAATAGCCCAACCGAGCTCCGAGTCCTTTGAAACTTCGCAATAGCAATCCGGCCCTCGGGTCCTTTGAAACTTCACAATAGCAATCCGGCCCTCGGGTCCTTTGAAACTTCGCAATAGCAAGCCGGCCCTCGGGTCCTTTGAAAAGGTTTGTGCCTCTTCTTATCCAGTTCTTTCTCTCTCTCACCTCTCCTCTCTGCCCGTCTCTCCTCTCCGTCTCTCTCCTCTCTTCGCTCTCTCTCTCCTCTTTCCCCTCTGTCCTTTCTCTACTCTCCGATTTTCTCTCATCTCACCTCATATTTTATCATTTCTACTTTCCTCTCTCATTTCCTTTCCATGGCGCGCAGCCATGAGCTGTGTTTTCTATCTGGCCCTTGAGGCAAAAAGTTTGCAGACCCCTGATCTAAGCTGTAACAATCGCCTAGAGAAATACCGAAATTTAGATCCTAGAAATCGTCAGATTTAGTGCAGAAGGATATGGGATTTCAAAATATAATTAAAGAATTATGAATCTCAGTCTACTTGTAAATATTCCACAGTACAGAGTAAGCTCAGTTTCTGGCAGCTCGCAAGCGAAAGCATTTATTCAAAAGCTGAATCGAAGCGTGCAGGTCAGGCTGAGAGAGAAAAAAAGAAATAAATTAATGCTGATGGAATTTTAACGCGAGTTCTCCTATCGCGCAGCAGACTCCCGAAGAACTGCTGCTGCAGCCAGCCGCTGCACTGGGAGTTCCCGATCCGATCCTCTTCTAGGCCAGCCATAGGATTTGAGCCCCGGCAATGCTGCCAGAGTTAATTATACAGGATTAGCCGGGGCCCGGGACCGCACGCGACCGCGCTGCCGCAAAGGCAGCAGAATTGTGCGCCGCGACTCTGATGGGACCGCTGCGGGCTTTCGCCTGTGGTCGGGCCGATCCTAGGGAAAAATCTCACAGTGCCGCTTCACTCTGCCTCTTCCTCACCCTTTCTCCAGCAGTTTCATCTCCCTGGAGACGTCATTTTTGCAGATTTTGTTATTTTCCATTGCATTTGTGTTCGGTGTGCTTAATAAGAGTGGAGAGCTCGCCAGTGGCCGCTGTCTATAAGGCCGCGTTGGGAAAAGTTGAGGAAAATTTTTTATCAAAGAATTGTTTTGTTGATTAAAACATTTTTTGTCAGAAATGAGCTCTATGAGCCAGGCGAATACAGACAGACTGGCTCTAGCATTTGTTCCACTTCAGTATACCAGCGCTGAATACTGAATGCATTAAAATCCAACTAAAGTGCTCAGCTGACTGACTGGCTGACTGACGCTTGAGTCCGAGTTTTTGTCTTAGCCAACTCGGTGCCTGCATAACTGCTAATCCGGTAATCCCCAATGGACAACTGTCTATTAAGTAGGGAGAGAGGAGAGAGACGGAGACGCGTGCCACACATTAGACTGGCAGGCCAAATCCAATGCATATCAACCATGATTATCCTCGCTGGGAGTTACTATTATTATATTATAATTATATCCGTCGCTATTGAATATGATCCGCTAGCTGCAGCACTCGGCCTCTGCTGCGCTATCAGAATCGATTACGGGCAATCTGTCTAACTGTCGCGTCATCGCGGCTATTAGCGAGAACGGGCACCAGCAGCCAGTGCAAGCTTGCAGCTAGAGCTGCTGCTAGTATACTATATCACGCATGACATTCGCGTCAAGCAAAATGATGGCATGTGATTTGTTACAGGCCGTGGAGTCCTGTTCCGCGTCAAGTTAGATTGAGGGCGAGTACGTTATTGCGGATACGAGCTACTGGTGTGGGTAACTTGGAAGCGGGCTGGAACCACTCCTAAAACTGGGCAGGAAGTGACTGACTGGCAGCATGGGTGTCTCAACGCGGACGAGTGTGGGAGTGATTTATTGCTGCAGAGAGTCTCAATGCTACTTAAATTTTCGGGCCAGCAAATGGAGACGTGACTGCGGAACACTTTGCGAAGCATCCGGCCTTGAAGAAGAAGACCCAGCAGTGAAAACTGCCCTGCCTTCCCTACAGATTGATCAGGCCAAGCCATTTTCATATCGCTCTTTTCATATCCTCTCCAGGCGATTTTAATAACTGTGAAAGCCCCTGAACTTTAACTCGTATCAAATGCTTTTCATTTATGCTTTACGAGTTGTAATGTACATTGGGTCAGAGCTGCTCCGAGTGACTCTGCGGTGGGTACAGTGTGGGTCAGAGCTGCTCCGAGTGACTCTGCGGTGGGTACAGTGTGGGTCAGAGCTGCTCCGAGTGACTCTGCGGTGGGTACAGTGTGGGTCAGAGCTGCTCCGAGTGACTCTGCGGTGGGTACAGTGTGGGTCAGAGCTGCTCCGAGTGACTCTGCGGTGGGTACAGTGTGGGTCAGAGCTGCTCCGAGTGACTCTGCGGTGGGTACAGTGTGGGTCAGAGCTGCTCCAAGTGACTCTGCGGTGGGTACAGTGTGGGTCAGAGCTGCTCCGAGTGACCCTGCGGTGGGTACAGTGTGGGTCAGAGCTGCTCCGAGTGACCCTGCGGTGGGTACAGTGTGGGTCAGAGCTGCTCCGAGTGACCCTGCGGTGGGTACAGTGTGAGTCAGAGCTGCTCCGAGTGACTCTCTGGTTGGTACAGTGTGGGTCAGAGCTGCTCCGAGTGACTCTGCGGTGGGTACAGTGGGTGTAGAAGTGCATTCGAATAAATTGAAACTATAGGCAGCATTTTCAGTTTCATCCCAACTGCTCGCGACAGAACCGAGTTCCTCTGGCCGGTGATAAAATTCGAAGATAAAGAGGCCTTCAAGAAGGAGCCTGTGATTTGTGGCTAAAAATACACCGAACTGAAATTGAAACAGCGCTACACCTTCATCGGGCTTTGTGGACCCCCCAATCCCTGATTTTCTGTGGCGGGCAACAGCTGCAAGATGTCCGGCCATCACCTTGGGACGTGGGTCGTTCCGAATCCTAGAGGGAATATTTCCATTTTCTCTCTTGGCTATTATTAGGTAATATTGTGCCTAACCGTTTGGGGTAAGTTTCCCATTGCAGATCTGACACAGCTGACCCTGAAATACTGTCTGAGGCATTACAGATCTGACACAGCTCACTCCGAAATGCTGTCTGAGGCATTACAGATCTGACACAGCTGACCCTGATCTCCTGTCTGTGACATTGCAGATCTGACACAGTTTACTCTGAAATGCTGTCTGTGACATTACAGATCTGACACAGCTGACCCTGATCTCCTGTCTGTGACATTGCAGATCTGACACAGTTTACTCTGAAATGCTGTCTGTGACATTACAGATCTGACACAGCTGACCCTGATCTCCTGTCTGTGACATTGCAGATCTGACACAGTTTACTCTGAAATGCTGTCTGTGACATTACAGATCTGACACAGCTGACCCTGATCTCCTGTCTGTGACATTACAGATCTGACACAGCTGACCCTGATCTCCTGTCTGTGACATTACAGATCTGACACAGCTGACCCTGATCTCCTGTCTGTGACATTACAGATCTGACACAGCTGACCCTGATCTCCTGTCTGAGACATTACATAGCTCACGCAGATGACACCTGAGTTTCATTCACATTGACAAAAGCGTAAAAGGTGCGCTCACGAGCGTGCATTGAAATGGCACCTTTTCTGTTCCTTTTATCTCTCTCAGTCTGAGCAACCCTATTATAGACGGAATGGCGAGTCCCGAGCATTGCTCCGCCACAAATCTATGACTGAATTCGGTGGATCGAGTCTATAAGAGTGAGGGAGATCCGGAACCAAGTGCTTAGGAACACGCTTGCACACTCATGCGTGTAATTAGAGTAGGGAGAGAGAGAGAGAGAAGGGGAGATGCAGTCCGAATAATGCAGCAATGCAGAGCAATGAATTGAGACGAAGGTGAGACCGAGAGGCTCAACCCCTGGGGCGGGGGATTCCGCTTCCCCGTGGCCGTCCAGGCCGAGCGGAAGAAACAATTAGCGAGCCCGGGGGCCGAGAAGAAAGAAAAATTGTGTCGAAACGCGAGCATGAAAAGTGGAAATCTTGCATCTCGATGGAGGCGCAGATTGGTTTAGGTGACTGACTGACGGGCAAGTAAGCGCAAACTGCGTTCGTGCGCAAGTTTAGAATGCGGCGCAGTCAGTCAGTCAGTCAGTCAGTCAGTAGCGTGTTCCCTGTGGCCTACAGCACACACTGCGACCGCCACCTCTGCTGGAATGACGGCCGCAGTGAGGGGGTGGGGTCGAAAAGAATGATGGACCTGGAATGGCGCCCTGTCCCCTCTCCCCATTCGCTTCTCCCTGGCTTTCTGCTGATCCCCACCCTTCATTCTCTTCTCTCTATATTGCTCTCTGCGGAAGGCTGAACCAGTCAGGGATTGGGCCGCTGAAAAGGGGGGGGGGCGCAGAGGGGAAGCCCCGGCTGGTTGCTGGGGCGGACCGCGGGGTCTCCCCTTCTCCTACCGACCGTTGGGATTAGTACACGCAGAGGGGCGGGACTGCGTGCAGCCGTGTGTGTGTGTGACCGCATGTGCAGCTGAGAGAGGTGGATAAAAAGCTGATCCAGTCCTGCCTCGAGGAGCCGCGCCGATCAGACCCTCCTCTGCAGCTACCCCAAGGCTCCGCCCACAGGTTCTGCGCCCCTGAACGCACGGAGAGGCCGCAGAAACCCCCGTTTCAGCATTCCCGCGTTCTCCTGTCGGGCCGTCTAGCGCAACACTGCGCGCCAGATTCCAGCGCCTTGGCTATTTTTCTCTCCACCTCTTCTTTTATTCTTATTTCATTCAGGCGCAGCTTTTTACCGCATCATCCCTCTCTCTCCCCCTCTCTCTTCACTTCTTGAGTGCCGTTCGAGGGGCCGCCGACCTCTGCAAAAATCAGATCCCCGCTTCACCTCGCCTGTGGTTCTCCGCAGCAGCATCCAAAGAGGCTCTTCACGCCTTGCACACGCGGGCCGCTGGCTAGCTAACAGGCACAGACCTCCGATCTCCGTCCCGCATGCCGCTGCTGCACTAAGTGTCCGCTGCCGCTGCGATCCTTGAAGTTGCTGCTGTCTTGAAGAAGACAAGGAGAGAGAGAGAGAACGAGAAAGCAGAGTAAAAGGAAGCAACATCCGAGTCTGGACCGCCACCCTGATGAGGCTGCTAGAATGCATTGCTGGTGAGTATAACTGCTCCGCATATTTAATTGCCACGTTTTTGTGCGCCAAACTTTCCTTCGTGCTCCTAGTTGGGGTTATTCAAGGTCACGGGCTCCGTTCTAGGCGCGCGAATCGGATACTCGCACATCTGAATATGGGTGTGCAATGCAGCGGATTGACAGAGCAGACAGCGCGGCCCTGCTGGCCACAAAAGGAGATCAATGCATCCAGGGCCCAAATGCTCTCTCTCTCTGTCTGTCTCTTGCGTCTCAGTGGATTTGATCGCTAAGCTGCAAGTGTTCCTGACGCCGCAGACATCAATTGCGGCCACATTCATCTGAAACTCGTGCTCGAACATTCGCCACAGATTTGCGCCCGTGATGTACAACCCACAAGGCGCAGAAAGTGTCAGGAATGTGCATAGGTGACGGATAGACAAGTCGGGGCCGCTGTGCACCCTCAGGGGTACTTAGGGCTTAGCGGAATTAACATAACTGCTTGCTTCCTCCGACACCGTTGCTGCTCTAGCTGCCCCCCTCAGGTTGCTGTCCTTCATTCAGCAGGATAAAAATAGTAAATAAGAGCTGAGGGTGCGCAGCCAGTTGCCATTAGCTTGGCTGATCGAATATGCAGCCAGATGCATGCGCACCGGGCAGCCGGCGCACCCGACTGGCCCCCAGGAGGGCCGCAGGGAGCTCAATCAAATAGGCAGGCAGCTGCGTAAAAGCAGAAAGGGGGCGGAGAGGACCGCGAAACCCGCCCCGCACTTTTTGCTTGCTGCTCAAGCTTTCGCGCCAACCCCCCTCCCTCAAACCCACCGGCGCCGGTTGACTTGCAATTTTCATGCGAAAATTGCCTGCTTGCCTGCCGGGGCACCCATGGGGCCAGCGGCGGGGCGTTGCTTGTGCTAGTTAGACTGACATACAGGCAGAGAGACAGACAAATAAATGACAGGGGAAATTGGAAATAACAGTATGCGGTCAATCAAACAATCAGTATGGGAGCTGATTGTAAAAAAATCGATTTTTGAGCACAGGGTACATGATCAAAAAAATGAGTTCACTTTCTCTAGTATTATTCAGCAATTCACTTGGCTTTGTCTTCCTCATCTCATGCCATTCAAGTCGACTTAAACACAACCAGAGTCACCGAAACACGGCATTAAGACACGAAACAGACATCAGGCATATCAAAAGACACGAAACAGACATCAGGCATATCAAAAAGACACGAAACAGACATCAGGCATATCAAAAAGACACGAAACAGACATCAGGCATATCAAAAAGACACGAAACAGACATCAGGCATATCAAAAGACACGAAACAGACATCAGGCATATCAAAAGACACGAAACAGACATCAGGCATATCAAAAGACACGAAACAGACATCAGGCATATCAAAAGACACGAAACAGACATCAGGCATATCAAAAAGACACGAAACAGACATCAGGCATATCAAAAGACACGAAACAGACATCAGGCATATCATAAAGACACGAAACAGACATCAGGCATATCATAAAGACACGAAACCAGACATCAGGCATATCATAAAGACACGAAACAGACATCAGGCATATCATAAAGACACGAAACCAGACATCAGGCATATCATAAAGACACGAAACCAGACATCAGGCATATCATAAAGACACGAAACCAGACATCAGGCATATCTAAAGACACGAAACAGACATCAGGCATATCATAAAGACACGAAACCAGACATCAGGCATATCATAAAGACACGAAACCAGACATCAGGCATATCATAAAGACACGAAACCAGACATCAGGCATATCATAAAGACACGAAACCAGACATCAGGCATATCATAAAGACACGAAACCAGACATCAGGCATATCATAAAGACACGAAACCAGACATCAGGCATATCATAAAGACACGAAACCAGACATCAGGCATATCTAAAGACACGAAACCAGACATCAGGCATATCATAAAGACACGAAACCAGACATCAGGCATATCATAAAGACACGAAACCAGACATCAGGCATATCATAAAGACACGAAACCAGACATCAGGCATATCATAAAGACACGAAACCAGACATCAGGCATATCATAAAGACACGAAACCAGACATCAGGCATATCATAAAGACACGAAACCAGACATCAGGCATATCATAAAGACACGAAACCAGACATCAGGCATATCATAAAGACACGAAACCAGACATCAGGCATATCATAAAGACACGAAACCAGACATCAGGCATATCATAAAGACACGAAACCAGACATCAGGCATATCTAAAGACACGAAACCAGACATCAGGCATATCATAAAGACACGAAACCAGACATCAGGCATATCATAAAGACACGAAACCAGACATCAGGCATATCATAAAGACACGAAACCAGACATCAGGCATATCATAAAGACACGAAACCAGACATCAGGCATATCATAAAGACACGAAACCAGACATCAGGCATATCATAAAGACACGAAACCAGACATCAGGCATATCATAAAGACACGAAACCAGACATCAGGCATATCTAAAGACACGAAACAGACATCAGGCATATCATAAAGACACGAAACCAGACATCAGGCATATCTAAAGACACGAAACCAGACATCAGGCATATCATAAAGACACGAAACCAGACATCAGGCATATCATAAAGACACGAAACAGACATCAGGCATATCATAAAGACACGAAACCAGACATCAGGCATATCATAAAGACACGAAACCAGACATCAGGCATATCATAAAGACACGAAACCAGACATCAGGCATATCATAAAGACACGAAACCAGACATCAGGCATATCATAAAGACACGAAACCAGACATCAGGCATATCATAAAGACACGAAACCAGACATCAGGCATATCATAAAGACACGAAACCAGACATCAGGCATATCATAAAGACACGAAACCAGACATCAGGCATATCATAAAGACACGAAACCAGACATCAGGCATATCATAAAGACACGAAACCAGACATCAGGCATATCATAAAGACACGAAACCAGACATCAGGCATATCATAAAGACACGAAACCAGACATCAGGCATATCATAAAGACACGAAACCAGACATCAGGCATATCATAAAGACACGAAACCAGACATCAGGCATATCATAAAGACACGAAACCAGACATCAGGCATATCATAAAGACACGAAACCAGACATCAGGCATATCATAAAGACACGAAACCAGACATCAGGCATATCATAAAGACACGAAACCAGACATCAGGCATATCATAAAGACACGAAACCAGACATCAGGCATATCATAAAGACACGAAACCAGACATCAGGCATATCTAAAGACACGAAACCAGACATCAGGCATATCATAAAGACACGAAACCAGACATCAGGCATATCATAAAGACACGAAACCAGACATCAGGCATATCATAAAGACACGAAACCAGACATCAGGCAGATCTAAAGACACGAAACCAGACATCAGGCATATCATAAAGACACGAAACCAGACATCAGGCAGATCTAAAGACACGAAACCAGACATCAGGCATATCATAAAGACACGAAACCAGACATCAGGCATATCATAAAGACACGAAACCAGACATCAGGCATATCATAAAGACACGAAACCAGACATCAGGCAGATCTAAAGACACGAAACCAGACATCAGGCATATCATAAAGACACGAAACCAGACATCAGGCAGATCTAAAGACACGAAACCAGACATCAGGCATATCATAAAGACACGAAACCAGACATCAGGCATATCATAAAGACACGAAACCAGACATCAGGCATATCATAAAGACACGAAACCAGACATCAGGCATATCATAAAGACACGAAACCAGACATCAGGCAGATCTAAAGACACGAAACCAGACATCAGGCATATCATAAAGACACGAAACCAGACATCAGGCAGATCTAAAGACACGAAACCAGACATCAGGCATATCATAAAGACACGAAACCAGACATCAGGCAGATCTAAAGACACGAAACCAGACATCAGGCATATCATAAAGACACGAAACCAGACATCAGGCAGATCTAAAGACACGAAACCAGACATCAGGCATATCATAAAGACACGAAACCAGACATCAGGCAGATCTAAAGACACGAAACCAGACATCAGGCATATCATAAAGACACGAAACCAGACATCAGGCATATCATAAAGACACGAAACCAGACATCAGGCATATCATAAAGACACGAAACCAGACATCAGGCATATCATAAAGACACGAAACCAGACATCAGGCATATCATAAAGACACGAAACCAGACATCAGGCATATCATAAAGACACGAAACCAGACATCAGGCATATCATAAAGACACGAAACCAGACATCAGGCATATCATAAAGACACGAAACCAGACATCAGGCATATCATAAAGACACGAAACCAGACATCAGGCATATCATAAAGACACGAAACCAGACATCAGGCATATCATAAAGACACGAAACCAGACATCAGGCATATCATAAAGACACGAAACCAGACATCAGGCATATCATAAAGACACGAAACCAGACATCAGGCATATCATAAAGACACGAAACCAGACATCAGGCATATCATAAAGACACGAAACCAGACATCAGGCATATCATAAAGACACGAAACCAGACATCAGGCATATCATAAAGACACGAAACCAGACATCAGGCATATCATAAAGACACGAAACCAGACATCAGGCATATCATAAAGACACGAAACCAGACATCAGGCATATCATAAAGACACGAAACCAGACATCAGGCATATCATAAAGACACGAAACCAGACATCAGGCATATCATAAAGACACGAAACCAGACATCAGGCATATCATAAAGACACGAAACCAGACATCAGGCATATCATAAAGACACGAAACCAGACATCAGGCAGATCTAAAGACACGAAACAGACATCAGGCATATCATAAAGACACGAAACCAGACATCAGGCAGATCTAAAGACACGAAACCAGACATCAGGCATATCATAAAGACACGAAACCAGACATCAGGCATATCTAAAGACACGAAACCAGACATCAGGCATATCATAAAGACACGAAACCAGACATCAGGCATATCATAAAGACACGAAACCAGACATCAGGCATATCATAAAGACACGAAACCAGACATCAGGCATATCATAAAGACACGAAACCAGACATCAGGCATATCATAAAGACACGAAACCAGACATCAGGCATATCATAAAGACACGAAACCAGACATCAGGCAGATCTAAAGACACGAAACCAGACATCAGGCATATCATAAAGACACGAAACCAGACATCAGGCAGATCTAAAGACACGAAACCAGACATCAGGCATATCATAAAGACACGAAACCAGACATCAGGCAGATCTAAAGACACGAAACCAGACATCAGGCATATCATAAAGACACGAAACCAGACATCAGGCATATCATAAAGACACGAAACCAGACATCAGGCATATCATAAAGACACGAAACCAGACATCAGGCATATCATAAAGACACGAAACCAGACATCAGGCATATCATAAAGACACGAAACCAGACATCAGGCATATCTAAAGACACGAAACCAGACATCAGGCATATCATAAAGACACGAAACCAGACATCAGGCATATCATAAAGACACGAAACCAGACATCAGGCAGATCTAAAGACACGAAACCAGACATCAGGCATATCATAAAGACACGAAACCAGACATCAGGCAGATCTAAAGACACGAAACCAGACATCAGGCATATCATAAAGACACGAAACCAGACATCAGGCAGATCTAAAGACACGAAACCAGACATCAGGCATATCATAAAGACACGAAACCAGACATCAGGCAGATCTAAAGACACGAAACCAGACATCAGGCATATCATAAAGACACGAAACCAGACATCAGGCAGATCTAAAGACACGAAACCAGACATCAGGCATATCATAAAGACACGAAACCAGACATCAGGCAGATCTAAAGACACGAAACCAGACATCAGGCATATCATAAAGACACGAAACCAGACATCAGGCATATCTAAAGACACGAAACCAGACATCAGGCATATCATAAAGACACGAAACCAGACATCAGGCAGATCTAAAGACACGAAACCAGACATCAGGCATATCATAAAGACACGAAACCAGACATCAGGCAGATCTAAAGACACGAAACCAGACATCAGGCATATCATAAAGACACGAAACCAGACATCAGGCAGATCTAAAGACACACGAAACCAGACATCAGGCATATCATAAAGACACGAAACCAGACATCAGGCAGATCTAAAGACACGAAACCAGACATCAGGCATATCATAAAGACACGAAACCAGACATCAGGCATATCATAAAGACACGAAACCAGACATCAGGCATATCATAAAGACACGAAACCAGACATCAGGCATATCATAAAGACACGAAACCAGACATCAGGCATATCATAAAGACACGAAACCAGACATCAGGCATATCATAAAGACACGAAACCAGACATCAGGCATATCATAAAGACACGAAACCAGACATCAGGCATATCATAAAGACACGAAACCAGACATCAGGCATATCATAAAGACACGAAACCAGACATCAGGCATATCATAAAGACACGAAACCAGACATCAGGCATATCATAAAGACACGAAACCAGACATCAGGCATATCATAAAGACACGAAACCAGACATCAGGCATATCTAAAGACACGAAACCAGACATCAGGCATATCATAAAGACACGAAACCAGACATCAGGCATATCTAAAGACACGAAACCAGACATCAGGCATATCATAAAGACACGAAACCAGACATCAGGCAGATCTAAAGACACGAAACCAGACATCAGGCATATCATAAAGACACGAAACCAGACATCAGGCATATCATAAAGACACGAAACCAGACATCAGGCATATCATAAAGACACGAAACCAGACATCAGGCATATCATAAAGACACGAAACCAGACATCAGGCATATCATAAAGACACGAAACCAGACATCAGGCATATCTAAAGACACGAAACCAGACATCAGGCATATCATAAAGACACGAAACCAGACATCAGGCATATCTAAAGACACGAAACCAGACATCAGGCATATCATAAAGACACGAAACCAGACATCAGGCATATCTAAAGACACGAAACCAGACATCAGGCATATCATAAAGACACGAAACCAGACATCAGGCAGATCTAAAGACACGAAACCAGACATCAGGCATATCATAAAGACACGAAACCAGACATCAGGCATATCATAAAGACACGAAACCAGACATCAGGCATATCATAAAGACACGAAACCAGACATCAGGCATATCATAAAGACACGAAACCAGACATCAGGCATATCATAAAGACACGAAACCAGACATCAGGCATATCATAAAGACACGAAACCAGACATCAGGCATATCATAAAGACACGAAACCAGACATCAGGCATATCATAAAGACACGAAACCAGACATCAGGCATATCATAAAGACACGAAACCAGACATCAGGCAGATCTAAAGACACGAAACCAGACATCAGGCATATCATAAAGACACGAAACCAGACATCAGGCATATCATAAAGACACGAAACCAGACATCAGGCATATCATAAAGACACGAAACCAGACATCAGGCATATCATAAAGACACGAAACCAGACATCAGGCATATCATAAAGACACGAAACCAGACATCAGGCATATCATAAAGACACGAAACCAGACATCAGGCATATCATAAAGACACGAAACCAGACATCAGGCAGATCTAAAGACACGAAACCAGACATCAGGCATATCATAAAGACACGAAACCAGACATCAGGCATATCATAAAGACACGAAACCAGACATCAGGCATATCATAAAGACACGAAACCAGACATCAGGCATATCATAAAGACACGAAACCAGACATCAGGCAGATCTAAAGACACGAAACCAGACATCAGGCATATCATAAAGACACGAAACCAGACATCAGGCATATCATAAAGACACGAAACCAGACATCAGGCATATCATAAAGACACGAAACCAGACATCAGGCAGATCTAAAGACACGAAACCAGACATCAGGCATATCATAAAGACACGAAACCAGACATCAGGCATATCTAAAGACACGAAACCAGACATCAGGCATATCATAAAGACACGAAACCAGACATCAGGCATATCATAAAGACACGAAACCAGACATCAGGCATATCATAAAGACACGAAACCAGACATCAGGCATATCATAAAGACACGAAACCAGACATCAGGCATATCATAAAGACACGAAACCAGACATCAGGCATATCATAAAGACACGAAACCAGACATCAGGCATATCATAAAGACACGAAACCAGACATCAGGCATATCATAAAGACACGAAACCAGACATCAGGCATATCATAAAGACACGAAACCAGACATCAGGCATATCATAAAGACACGAAACCAGACATCAGGCATATCATAAAGACACGAAACCAGACATCAGGCATATCTAAAGACACGAAACCAGACATCAGGCATATCATAAAGACACGAAACCAGACATCAGGCAGATCTAAAGACACGAAACCAGACATCAGGCATATCATAAAGACACGAAACCAGACATCAGGCAGATCTAAAGACACGAAACCAGACATCAGGCATATCATAAAGACACGAAACCAGACATCAGGCAGATCTAAAGACACGAAACCAGACATCAGGCATATCATAAAGACACGAAACCAGACATCAGGCATATCATAAAGACACGAAACCAGACATCAGGCATATCATAAAGACACGAAACCAGACATCAGGCATATCATAAAGACACGAAACCAGACATCAGGCATATCATAAAGACACGAAACCAGACATCAGGCATATCATAAAGACACGAAACCAGACATCAGGCAGATCTAAAGACACGAAACCAGACATCAGGCATATCATAAAGACACGAAACCAGACATCAGGCATATCATAAAGACACGAAACCAGACATCAGGCATATCATAAAGACACGAAACCAGACATCAGGCATATCATAAAGACACGAAACCAGACATCAGGCATATCATAAAGACACGAAACCAGACATCAGGCATATCATAAAGACACGAAACCAGACATCAGGCATATCATAAAGACACGAAACCAGACATCAGGCAGATCTAAAGACACGAAACCAGACATCAGGCATATCATAAAGACACGAAACCAGACATCAGGCATATCATAAAGACACGAAACCAGACATCAGGCAGATCTAAAGACACGAAACCAGACATCAGGCATATCATAAAGACACGAAACCAGACATCAGGCATATCATAAAGACACGAAACCAGACATCAGGCATATCATAAAGACACGAAACCAGACATCAGGCATATCTAAAGACACGAAACCAGACATCAGGCATATCATAAAGACACGAAACCAGACATCAGGCAGATCTAAAGACACGAAACCAGACATCAGGCATATCATAAAGACACGAAACCAGACATCAGGCAGATCTAAAGACACGAAACAGACATCAGGCATATCATAAAGACACGAAACCAGACATCAGGCATATCATAAAGACACGAAACCAGACATCAGGCATATCATAAAGACACGAAACCAGACATCAGGCATATCATAAAGACACGAAACCAGACATCAGGCATATCATAAAGACACGAAACCAGACATCAGGCATATCATAAAGACACGAAACCAGACATCAGGCATATCATAAAGACACGAAACCAGACATCAGGCATATCATAAAGACACGAAACCAGACATCAGGCATATCATAAAGACACGAAACCAGACATCAGGCATATCATAAAGACACGAAACCAGACATCAGGCATATCATAAAGACACGAAACCAGACATCAGGCATATCATAAAGACACGAAACCAGACATCAGGCATATCATAAAGACACGAAACCAGACATCAGGCATATCATAAAGACACGAAACCAGACATCAGGCATATCATAAAGACACGAAACCAGACATCAGGCATATCATAAAGACACGAAACCAGACATCAGGCATATCATAAAGACACGAAACCAGACATCAGGCATATCATAAAGACACGAAACCAGACATCAGGCATATCATAAAGACACGAAACCAGACATCAGGCATATCATAAAGACACGAAACCAGACATCAGGCATATCATAAAGACACGAAACCAGACATCAGGCATATCATAAAGACACGAAACCAGACATCAGGCATATCATAAAGACACGAAACCAGACATCAGGCATATCATAAAGACACGAAACCAGACATCAGGCAGATCTAAAGACACGAAACCAGACATCAGGCATATCATAAAGACACGAAACCAGACATCAGGCATATCATAAAGACACGAAACCAGACATCAGGCATATCATAAAGACACGAAACCAGACATCAGGCAGATCTAAAGACACGAAAACAGACATCAGGCATATCATAAAGACACGAAACCAGACATCAGGCAGATCTAAAGACACGAAAACAGACATCAGGCATATCATAAAGACACGAAACCAGACATCAGGCAGATCTAAAGACACGAAACAGACATCAGGCATATCATAAAGACACGAAACCAGACATCAGGCAGATCTAAAGACACGAAACCAGACATCAGGCATATCATAAAGACACGAAACCAGACATCAGGCATATCATAAAGACACGAAACCAGACATCAGGCATATCATAAAGACACGAAACCAGACATCAGGCAGATCTAAAGACACGAAACCAGACATCAGGCATATCATAAAGACACGAAACCAGACATCAGGCATATCATAAAGACACGAAACCAGACATCAGGCAGATCTAAAGACACGAAAACAGACATCAGGCATATCATAAAGACACGAAACCAGACATCAGGCAGATCTAAAGACACGAAAACAGACATCAGGCATATCATAAAGACACGAAACCAGACATCAGGCAGATCTAAAGACACGAAACCAGACATCAGGCATATCATAAAGACACGAAACCAGACATCAGGCAGATCTAAAGACACGAAACAGACATCAGGCATATCATAAAGACACGAAACCAGACATCAGGCATATCATAAAGACACGAAACCAGACATCAGGCATATCATAAAGACACGAAACAGACATCAGGCATATCATAAAGACACGAAACCAGACATCAGGCAGATCTAAAGACACGAAACAGACATCAGGCATATCATAAAGACACGAAACCAGACATCAGGCATATCATAAAGACACGAAACCAGACATCAGCATATCATAAAGACACGAAACCAGACATCAGGCAGATCTAAAGACACGAAAACAGACATCAGGCATATCATAAAGACACGAAACCAGACATCAGGCATATCATAAAGACACGAAACCAGACATCAGGCATATCATAAAGACACGAAACCAGACATCAGGCATATCATAAAGACACGAAACCAGACATCAGGCATATCATAAAGACACGAAACCAGACATCAGGCAGATCTAAAGACACGAAACCAGACATCAGGCATATCATAAAGACACGAAACCAGACATCAGGCATATCATAAAGACACGAAACAGACATCAGGCATATCTAAAGACACGAAACAGACATCAGGCATATCATAAAGACACGAAACCAGACATCAGGCATATCATAAAGACACGAAACCAGACATCAGGCATATCATAAAGACACGAAACCAGACATCAGGCATATCATAAAGACACGAAACCAGACATCAGGCATATCATAAAGACACGAAACCAGACATCAGGCAGATCTAAAGACACGAAACCAGACATCAGGCATATCATAAAGACACGAAAACAGACATCAGGCAGATCTAAAGACACGAAACCAGACATCAGGCATATCATAAAGACACGAAACCAGACATCAGGCAGATCTAAAGACACGAAACAGACATCAGGCATATCATAAAGACACGAAACCAGACATCATGCATATCATAAAGACACGAAACCAGACATCAGGCATATCATAAAGACACGAAACCAGACATCAGACATATCATAAAGACACGAAACCAGACATCAGGCAGATCTAAAGACACGAAAACAGACATCAGGCATATCATAAAGACACGAAACCAGACATCAGGCATATCTAAAGACACGAAACCAGACATCAGGCATATCATAAAGACACGAAAACAGACATCAGGCATATCATAAAGACACGAAACCCGACATCAGGCATATCATAAAGACACGAAACCAGACATCAGGCATATCATAAAGACACGAAACCAGACATCAGGCATATCATAAAGACACGAAACCAGACATCAGGCATATCATAAAGACACGAAACCAGACATCAGGCATATCATAAAGACACGAAACCAGACATCAGGCATATCATAAAGACACGAAAACAGACATCAGGCAGATCTAAAGACACGAAACCAGACATCATGCATATCATAAAGACACGAAACCAGACATCAGGCATATCATAAAGACACGAAACCAGACATCGGGCATATCATAAAGACACGAAACCAGACATCAGGCAGATCTAAAGACACGAAAACAGACATCAGGCATATCATAAAGACACGAAACCAGACATCAGGCAGATCTAAAGACACGAAACCAGACATCAGACATATCATAAAGACACGAAACCAGACATCAGGCATATCATAAAGACACGAAACCAGACATCAGGCATATCATAAAGACACGAAACCAGACATCAGGCATATCAAAAAGACACGAAACCAGACTTCAGGCAGATCTAAAGACACGAAAACAGACATCAGGCATATCATAAAGACACGAAACCAGACATCAGGCATATCATAAAGACACGAAACCAGACATCAGGCAGATCTAAAGACACGAAACCAGACATCAGGCAGATCTAAAGACACGAAACCAGACATCAGGCATATCATAAAGACACGAAACCAGACATCAGATATATCTAGAGACACGAAACCAGACATCAGACATATCTAAAGGCTCAACAAAGCGACGAAAGTCTACAGTAATCTCTCAAGGCGCTCCTCTCCTAGCGTAAGGATCCGGCATCAGCTGCAGAATCAATTCACTCCCCTGGCTACGTCCTGTCGGTGGTAAATCTTCCCTCCCCCCACTATCGAGCAGATGGGGCGCGAAAGCGACACCCAGATGCTGTTTAAGCTGGAGGCGGCACTAACTAACATCGATTGCTGCTGTTTCCTTGAAAGGCGAGCTTCTATTACAGACTGGTTAGGTCTCTCTCTCTCTCTCTCAGTCTCAGTCTCAGTTTCACAAAGCAGACTTCGCTGCTAATGCTCCATCGCTCTTTGACCCACCGATTAATCCTCAATCCCAACTAATATCGATTGGCGCAAGCTCGATGGCCTCCCGCCTCCTGCCCGCAGCTCTCCTCCTGCTGTGCCAGTGGGCGCCGAGGCAGCCAATTCTAACAGCCGTGTCGGCGCTCGGCCAGCCGCAGATGAAAATGGCGGAGAAGAACCTCATCAAGCAGCTGTTGCAGCACTACGACAAGAAGAGCCGGCCGGTGATTGACGCCGACCCGCCCTACGGCACGCCTAAAATTGAGCGACGCAAGGAAAAGCACGCAAACTCGTCGACTATACCGATCCAGCAGGTCACGGTTGAGTTCGGACTCAGGCTGGTACAGATTCTCGATCTGGATGAGATGGAGCAGGTTCTCACCACTAGCATGATATCGCTTTATGTGAGTGCTCGCTACATTCTGCTTTCAAATTTAGCTCGTTGCATGTTATTCAGGTCTCACACCTATAGCCTACTTATACTTTCCTCTTTACTGTCCTGTCTCGTCTCTTCCTCTTAGTTATCTACTCTCCCTCTCATCGCTCTACTCTCCTCTCTGAATTTTCTACTCTCCAATCCCAATTCTTTACCCCTTTCTCTGAATTGTCTACTCTTCCCTCTGAATTGTCTACTCTCCCTCTGAATTGTCTACTCTCCCCTCTGAATTGTCTGCTTTCCCTTCAGAATTGTCTACTCTCCCTCAGAATTGTCTACTCTCCCCTCTGAATTGTCTACTCTCCCTTCAGAATTGTCTACTCTCCCCTCTCATCGTTCTACTCCCCCTTTTGAACTCTTTACTCTACCTTCTATTCATTCTCCTCTCCTCTTTTCTGAGTTTCAATCGAAGCCTCACTTTCCGGTTCATTGTTTTACAGCCTCGTAGAAATTGGCAGCTCCTGTTTCAGCTTTCAATTTTGCCAAAAAAAGGAAATTGGAGCAGCACAGCACAGACCAGCCTCTTAATTAATCAAATTAAAACTGCGCAACTCGCCTCTGATTAAAACAAATCAGGCGACCAGATAGATGATTCCTTTCCCATTGAATTTAATCGCATCTTTTATTAAGCTTCAGTGCGAATTGAACTGGCTTGCTTGGACTCAAATTTTGTCTCCAGGCGGCGGGGCTCAATTTATTAAGGGTGGTTTGCTAAAAAAAGATTGAAAATCGACTGGCTATAGGGTTACCTGTTAGCTGCCGAGGATGAGGCAAAACGGCTCAGATTCCTTCAGTTCCCCTTTTCACCGGGGCTTTTATGATACTCCTCAGCTAGGGTTAGGGTGAGGGTTAGGGTGAGGGTTAGGGTGAGGGTTAGGGTGAGGGTTAGGGTGAGGGTTAGGGTGAGGGTTAGGGTGAGGGTTAGGGTGAGGGTTAGGGTGAGGGTTAGGGTGAGGGTTAGGGTGAGGGTTAGGGTGAGGGTTAGGGTGAGGGTTAGGGTGAGGGTTAGGGTGAGGGTTAGGGTGAGGGCTGAAAAAAACAAGTAGGGAAAGCAGCTGACAGAAAGTGCGGAAAAGTGACGACAAGGCAAAAGATTCTTGCGATCAGTACTTCATCTTTATCTTATCAAGAAGCGAGGCTCTGCTCTCTTCTATCGCATCTCTGAACAACCGCTGATGCAATTGTCAGTTTGCTATAAATTTGTAATAGACCTGACAGACAGGCCCGCTGTAGTTATTTTTGACGAACAGTGCGCGGTTCTGCATGCTGGCAAATTTCAAATTGCTTTCATCAATTCTGTCAGCAGCTCTTGCTGTGCCTGCTCTCAATAGTGCAATGCCTCATGGCCTATTGCTCTAACTGATTGCTCACTGTATCTTTATGCATACTCTGAGCTTAATGACTAGTTGAAATGAGCTCACAGCATACACAGCAGCCAGGTATAAGGGAGATACATGCCTTTTTACTCATCCCTAACTCCAAAGCATCCTGACACAATGCTAAGCGGTTTACGCGCCACACCAGCTACAGCCATACGTGCATCCGCATGCGCGGCAGCATGGAGTCAGGAAGCAAAAGCTCAGTTCACAAACAACTGCTCTTTCCTCTAGAAGAGAGGCTTCTACAGAGGCGGGTTGTTTGTTGCAGCAAAAAAGCTGCCAGAAATACATTGAGAGAGCGCGGGAGACGGTTGATCAAGTTCAAGTTGAATGCTTCCCCCCTTAATGCAGTGCGGCTTTTGTGTGTCAGCGGGACCTGCTGTGCGACAGAAAGAGAGACGGACGGACGGACAGACAGGGCGTGATCGGTAATTTGGGAGGATGAAGGCTCCCGGCAACACTGCTTGCACCATTGAACGCTCGTATAAGGGGGGGGGGTAAAATGAATGAATGCGAGAGAGACTGCAGTTGGAAACTAATAAGGAAAACTGGATTTTGTGGAGACTTCGCTACAAAAAAATAAGTAACTTCACTGCCGCTGCCAGAACTTCATGCATGCCCAGTACAGGCCGAGGGGACTCCGTTTTAAGAAGCCAATTCTGAGTCCCTACCTATCCCCGAACAGGGGGTGCAGTAATCCAAATCCACTCGCTCTCTGCTCTGCGCTACCAATCTGGTCTTAGCTGAACATTTTAATAATAGTTTTATGCCCCCCAGCCAACGCTCTAATATCGTAATCAAGATCCTAGCGGCTGTATTAAAAATACAGAAGAAGTTGCTGCAATTCGGGAAGCCGATAGGGGAGAGAGAGGGGGGAGAGAGGGAGGTTCAGAGAACGCTCGAACAGGCAGGCACTCCGAAGCCTGCATACGCAGTCAACTGTGCGTTGCCGGTTCGTGTTTACACGACTATGACCAGGGCCTTTTTTCTTACTTCTCTCGCTCCCACCTGGTCTGTGGGATCTCTCTGCTGCAAAATACACACAGGCAGCGCACACCTGACAGATTCTGGGGCCAGCTGATATCTTCATCATCTATCTAAGCTGCGGCGGCGCCGGAGTCTGGCCATGGGGGAGGGGCGGTAGGAAGAGCCGAGGCTTCGGTGTAGATCAGGAAACAAACTGATGAAGAATGAGAGTCTGCATTGGCCAAGTGGTTGGGTTAAGAAGTGGGTGGTTTTTTCTAAATCTAAATCCTCAAGTAAAGCTTGCTGGCAGGTCTGGGCGTGCAGGTCTTGTCCCAACCCATTTCTATCACTTTTGGCATTATTGGAGGCCCATAAGCCTCGGCAGTTGCAGATGTCCGCCCCGAGGAATAATCAATTGGGAAAAGTGAGGGGGATAGCGGTTGACAAGAGAGCCGGGGAGGGCATGAGGAAATAAAGGAAAGTTGGACGGGAGCAAGAGAGAGAGGCAGACGGAGCCGGAGAAACACGCCGCTGGGGGCGCGAAATCATCATCCCTTGTGAGAGGAAAATTTTTCCCTACTTTTTCCCCGCATCCCACTCCCCCCCCCCTCGATACACAGATAGAGACAGATAGATAGAGAGATGTAGACAGGCTTGACGTGGTGCCCAACACGCATAAAAGCGGGGTGTCGCCCTAGCGGAGACTCCCGCTGCGGCGGGCCATTTGGTCCTAATGAAGTCATAATTGGATTTCCGTTCGCTGTTCGTCGAGTGCCGCCATTGGGGCGCGAGAGAGAGAGAGAGAGAGAGTGAGAGTGAGAGGCGAGGACGGGTTCCAAGAGAAGAATGGAGCCGAGAGAGGGAAGGCGAAGGAAATGAATGAAGGCGTGATGGGGGGCGTCCTGCCGGACCCGGTGGCGCCCACGGGGACTGTGTTGGGGCTGGCTGGGCGACACTGTCAGGCCACAATGTCGGAGGGTTCGGGTTAGAGGAGGGAGTCCCGCGTGCAGCTGCTGCTGCACTCTCGGCGTGCCCCCCGGCCCTCGGCTGCTGCTGCCGCCCCGCTTTTTTGGCATCTTTCTTCCTCTCCGGCCACCGCTTGCATGCCTGTGGGCGCCTTGGCTGCTGGCAGGCGGCGATCGAGCTCGCTCGCTTACTGTCCCCCACTCTGCTCTCTCTTTCACACCCTGCACCGCTGACCGACTGCCCCCAGTGCGCTGGATCTCACACTTGGCTGGCGGGAACTACCGCGAACTGTCCTGAGCTGAGCATCTCTCTCTATCTCTCGCCTTCACCCGCGTGATGGGTGAAGCATAATACCCCCCCCCCCCCTAGTAATTGTGCCACGGATCTGAAGTCGGAACAAGTGCAAAGATGGTTGTTTTTTCTCTCTCTAGTAGGCGTCTGGTCTGGACAGCGGACTTCCGCGCAGCATCTTTTTGATGCATTAATCCCTTCATCAGACACTGTGTCATTATGCATGCATTCGGATTACACAGTCCCATCTCGGACAGAACTTCTTGGGAGCAATAGTTCCACACTGACACTTGGAAGCCGATAATGCAGGCTTATCCCAAACAAAATTTAGTTGCTAGAATTTCTATCTAAACCCGCAATCTCCTATTCCTAATCCGCAGGAGTGGACCGACTACCATCTGCGCTGGGAGCCCGAAGACGAGGATGGCATCATGTTTGTACACATACCCACCAAGGACATCTGGCTACCCGACATTGCGCTATACAACTAGTAAGTGACCGCTGACTGGGAGGCTTTGGGGCCAGCGATGGCGCTTTCAGTATCCCTATTGAGAACTGCATGAGCTGCTCTCCGCGCATGAATCATTAATGAGCCGGGAGTAGCTATGCGGCTTGAAAATATGACCTCAGCATCCTCCCCCACTCGCCACAAGCCAGCGGAGTTAGCGGGAGAGATACATAGAAGATAGGCAAATGGAGCAGCACAGATACTCGTAGTTGGCTGATTCTCATGCATTTATTCAGCATTGTGGTTGGCTTACACACCAGGCTGTGTTGTACGACTGCGCGCTGGGCAGCGCAGGATTTTGTTGGCTGTTTTGCCGGGTTTGGTGGCAGCCTTGGAAGAGCAGAAGCCAGCGTTGCTGTCTGAGCAATGTCTTGAAGAGCAGTCAGATGGAGGAAAACTTGATGACGATTCTGCTTTATTCAGCGATTCATGACAAAGTTGGAAACTGCTTTGCGGCATCATGAGGATGGGAGAGTCTGTGCCAGTGAATGAGAGCTGCGGCATCATGAGGATGGGAGAGTCTGTGTCAGTGAATGAGAGCTGCGGCATCATGAGGATGGGAGAGTCTGTGCCAGTGAATGAGAGCTGCGGCATCATGAGGATGGGAGAGTCTGTGCCAGTGAATGAGAGCTGCGGCATCATGAGGATGGGAGAGTCTGTGCCAGTGAATGAGAGCTGCGGCATCATGAGGATGGGAGAGTCTGTGCCAGTGAATGAGAGCTGCGGCATCATGAGGATGGGAGAGTCTGTGCCAGTGAATGAGAGCTGCGGCATCATGAGGATGGGAGAGTCTGTGCCAGTGAATGAGAGCTGCGGCATCATGAGGATGGGAGAGTCTGTGCCAGTGAATGAGAGCTGCGGCATCATTCAGAGGCAGTGATGAGTCCAGTTTGGGGAGATGAGAGGCAGTGATGAGTCCAGTTTGGGGAGATGAGAGCAGTGATGAGTCCAGTTTGGGGAGATGAGAGTCAGCGGCAGTGATGAGTCCAGTTTGGGGAGATGAGAGCAGTGATGAGTCCAGTTTGGGGAGATGAGAGCAGTGATGAGTCCAGTTTGGGGAGATGAGAGTCAGCGGCAGTGATGAGTCCAGTTTATACCCAGCTGAAGCAGACAGATATCTCAGCACAGCTGTCCCAATATCAGCTGAACGTCAGCCATAATAGACAGATTTTTATCAGCCATCTCTCCTGACTTGGGCATAGCTGGGGCGAGAAGCTGTCCCCAGTGCTGCCCAGCCCGGAGCTGTCGTGTCTGTCATGCACGCGTCTTCAGGAAATTTGGCGGTCTCAAAGAGAGAGAGAGAGAGAGAGAGAGAGAGCAGTCAGAGACGCGACCCTGGGCAAGGCTCCGGGAGGTTGCGGCTTCTTCAAGCGAAAATTGCTGAGATAGAGGGCTGGCAGGCGGCGGCAGCTCAATTCTTTCTCTTCCTCTGCCCTCTTTCACGACTCGGAGCGCTAAAACTGCCATCGCCGGAGCCCACAGAGCCGGGAGAGAACTGCTTTGAGCGCTGCTCAGTGCAATATAGCCGGCCAACTCTCTTGGGGGGGGGGGTGGCAAAGCACAGATTTCTGCGCAAACTTCCTGTCACTTGAGCTGACTCTGCCACACTTGGGCGCCCACCCCAGAGTACAGTGCTGACTCGCTCGCTCACTCTGTCGCAAGCTGTTTCGTTCGTCTTTTCTTCTGCGGCAACTCCCGTATTTGAAGCTTCATTCGGAATTTTCCGAATCGGAGCACTTTCAGCCGCGCATTCTGGGTTGTACTGAATGGCACCAGCTGAAGTTTAATAGATGCTTGCACTGCATGCACACAGACCTTAACTCCAAGCTTAATTGCCCTCCCTCAACTAATTTCTCACAACCCATTCCTCACAACCCATTCCTCACCACCCAAGCCTCACAACCCATTCCTCACAACCCAAGCCTCACAACCCAAGCCTCACCACCCAAGCATCACAACCCATTCCTCACCACCCAAGCCTCACAACCCATTCCTCACAACCCAAGCCTCACAACCCATTCCTCACAACCCAAGCCTCACAACCCATTCCTCACAACCCAAGCCTCACAACCCAGGCGTCACAACCCAGGCCTCACAACCCAAGCCTCACAACCCAGGCGTCACAACCCAGGCCTCACAACCCAAGCCTCAAAACCCAAGCCTCACAACCCATTCCTCCCAACCCAAGCTTCACAACCCATTCCTCACAACCCAAGCCTCACAACCCAAGCCTCACAACCCATTCTTCACAACCCAAGCTTCACAACCCATTCCTCACAACCCAAGCCTCACCACCCAAGCATCACAACCCATTCCTCACCACCCAAGCCTCACAACCCATTCCTCACAACCCAAGCCTCACAACCCATTCCTCACAACCCAAGCCTCACAACCCATTCCTCACAACCCAAGCCTCACAACCCAGGCGTCACAACCCAGGCCTCACAACCCAAGCCTCACAACCCATTCCTCACAACCCAGGCCTCACAACCCAAGCCTCAAAACCCAAGCCTCACAACCCATTCCTCCCAACCCAAGCTTCACAACCCATTACTCACAACCCAAGCCTCACAACCCAAGCCTCACAACCCATTCCTCACAACCCAAGCTTCACAACCCATTCCTCACAACCCAAGCCTCACAACCCAAGCCTCACAACCCATTCATCACAACCCATTCCTCACAACCTAAGCCTCACAACCCAAGCCTCACAACCCATTCCTCACAACCCAAGCCTCACAACCCAAGCTTCACAACCCATTCCTCCCAACCCAAGCTTCACAACCCATTCCTCACAACCCAAGCCTCACAACCCAAGCCTCACAACCCATTCCTCACAACCCAAGCTTCACAACCCATTCCTCACAACCCTCACAACCCAGGCCTCACAACCCATTCATCACAACCCAAGCTTCACAACCCATTCCTCACAACCCAAGCCTCACAACCCAGGCGTCACAACCCAGACCTCACAACACAAGCCTCAAAACCCAAGCGTCGCAACCCAAATCGTCACTTCTCTGTTCCGCAGCGCCGATGAACGGCTAGAGGAGAGGCGGGACGTCGCAGCAAAGGTGCACTACACCGGGCTGGTCGAGTGGCACCCAATGGCCATCTACAAGAGCGCCTGCGAGATTAAAATCAAGTTTTTCCCATTCGACAAGCAGGTTTGCTGGTTGAAGTTCGGCCCTTGGACCTACGATGGGTGAGTCGGTGTTTTTCTTACGGGAGCGAGTGTTCTCAGGGCTTTGCCCCAATGTGAGCGAGTGTTCTCAGGGCTTAGCCTCAATGTGAGCGCGTTTATGCCCTGAGTGACTAGGTGTTCTCAGAGCTAATGTCCTGAGTGACTAGGTGTTCTCAGAGCTAATGTCCTGAGTGACTAGGTGTTCTCAGAGCTAATGTCCTGAGTGACTAGGTGTTCTCAGAGCTAATGTCCTGAGTGACTAGGTGTTCTCACAACTAAAATTCCGTGCTCCTCACGCAAGCGACTGCAAGTGCCAAACAGCAGTTCTCGCGTGTAACCCCCCCTCCCCCGACTAACGCCTCGCACTCCCCAGTCGCGATTACTGTGTACATAATAATGAATAGGCGCCTAAAGCACAATAGAAGGTGTCAGAGCGCGCTCACAAGAGGGCATTTCCTGAGCTGGGTGGGCCCTTGTCGACTCCTGCCAGTCAAATATTTGCGCTCTCCAAATGCCAGCCCCCCCCCCAGGACAGGCGCCCTTCCTGCCTTTGCCCCCCAGCTCTCCTTGGCATCAGGCGAGGATCCTGGAGCTGCCTGAGTCTGAGCTGTCCAGGTCAAATTGAGAATCCAGCTTTTCTTTAGCTTAGCGATTCGAGCAGAGCTCGGCTGTACAGGCTTAAACGGCTTGCCGGCGGCCCGTCGCTAAGAAATCTAGTTTAGTCTGAGGAGCGACAGAGAGATTGAATAATTCTGATTGAGTAATCTGATTTTGTCTCGGCCGTGCATCGCTGCCACTGCGACTCGTTTTGCTGCGCTGGGGAGACGGAGATGGGGCGGACAGAGTGTTTTGGGATAAGGGAGCTGACGCTTCGATATGATTGAGGGTCGTGCAGATAGGGAGAATTTGGGGCGGGATTAGAAGCATGATATGAGACTTCGGGGCAGGGAGAATAGACAAGAGATGGAGCTAGGAGATAGTGAGACAAGATTAAACTGACTTGAGAATCCAAGAGGATATGGGAGAAGGCCAAGAGACAGTGAGGATAGATTGAAGAGATCCAGCCAAGAGACAGTGAGAATAGATTGAAGAGATCCAGCCAAGAGACAGTGAGAATAGATTGAAGATATCCAGCCAAGAGACAGTGAGGATAGATTGAAGATATCCAGCCAAGAGACAGTGAGAATAGATTGAAGAGATCCAGCCAAGAGACAGGGAGAATAGATTGAAGAGATCCAGCCAAGAGACAGTGAGGATAGATTGAAGAGATCCAGCCAAGAGACAGTGAGAATAGATTGAAGATATCCAGCCAAGAGACAGTGAGAATAGATTGAAGATATCCAGCCAAGAGACAGTGAGAATAGATTGAAGAGATCCAGCCAAGAGACAGTGAGAATAGATTTAGGAGATCCAGCAAAAAGAGACAGTGAGAATAGATTGAAGATATCCAGCCAAGAGACAGTGAGAATAGATTTAGGAGATCCAGCCAAGAGACAGTGAGAATAGATTGAAGATATCCAACCAAGAGACAGTGAGAATAGATTGAAGATATCCAGCCAAGAGACAGTGAGAATAGATTGAAGAGATCCAGCTAAGAAACAGTGAGAATAGATTTAGGAGATCCAGCAAAAAGAGACAGTGAGAATAGATTGAAGAGATCCAGCCAAGAGACAGTGAGGATAGATTTAGTGGATCTAGCCAAGAGACAGTGAGAACGGAGACAAAAAGGGAAATGGATTTAAATTCTGAGTCCGATGCTCAACTCCCGCAGCTGGCGAGTGAACATCTCGTATTATCACAACATGACGAAGTTCGACCTGGAGGAGATGATCGACAGTCCCGAGTGGACAATCCTCAGCCACAAGGCCAAGTACAACGAGGAGGTGTACCCCTGCTGCCCGGAGCCCTACGTTGACATCACATTCTGGATTTGGATTCGCCGGTCTACCGCATTTTACACTTTCATCCTTATCCTGCCCTGCTTCCTGCTGTCCTCGCTGACCCTGGTCCTGTTCTGGCTGCCTCCGGAGACCCCGGCCAAGATGGTGCTCGGTGAGGCATTGTGGGACTTTGACTGCACAATTTCCTATACTTTGACTATTTCCAGGATTTTCATTTTCTTACTTTTACCCTTTTCTTTATTCTCTGAGTTTCCCTAAATTTCTCATTCCCTATACATCCCATTACCTATACATCCCATTCCCTACATATCCCATTCCCTACATATCCCATTCCTTACATTTCCCATTCCCTACATATCCCATTCCCTACATATCCCGTTCCCTACATATCCCATTCCCTACATATCCCATTCCCTACATATCCCATTCCCTACATATCCCGTTCCCTACATATCCCATTCCCTACATATCCCATTCCCTACATATCCCATTCCCTATACATCCCATTCCTTACATTTCCCATCCCCTACATATCCCATCCCCTACATATCCCACTCCCTACATATCCCATTCCCTATACATCCCATTCCTTACATTTCCCATCCCCTACATATCCCATTCCCTACATATCCCATTCCCTACACTTCCCATCCGCAGGCATGAACATATTCGTTGCCTTCTTCCTATTGATGCTGCTGCTGGAGAAGCAGACTCCATCGGCATCAGACTCGTTTCCGTTGATTGGTGAGTTCACAGAAATCTGTCTGGTGCTTCAGGTACTCGCCATAACCTTCATTAGTTACCTGGTCACAGAGGTGCTTTGGGCCACATGCAGCCAGCCAAGAGGACGCGCTCACGCGGTGTCACACTCAGCCCTGACTTCTCTCCTCGTCAGACATGCACACTCTCTGAAGGCTGGCCCTCAAGGGTTGTAAAATTAATGTGGCTACGCACGGAATCGAACCCAGGACCGTTTGGCGCGGGAGTTACCGCTGCGCTACTCCCCCCCCTCGCCGTAACCTTTGACAACTCGGCGCACTTTACCGACTGCCTGCCGGACAGCTCTTCTTTGCCAATTATTGATAATAATAGCTTGGCCAGAATAGTCGAGCATACACGCGCGCATATACATAAGCCTGGCAGTCTATCATTTCGCTCCTAGAGTACGAAGTCCCCTTTGCTGGCCCTCTATTTCTCCCTCTATTCTGGGCGCATTATCGGGTCCGGCCGAGGTCTCTGCCCCCCCCCCCCAGTGATTAATGCTGGGATTCTGAATGCGAAATCTGCACTAGCTACCTTCTACTAAAATAGTGAAAGAGAGAGAGAGATGAGGGACCAGCAGCGGTGATTAATGACGCTCTGAACTCCCTGCTTCTCCTCCTACTGCCCTGGGATTACTTTGGTGGTTCGGCCTCCGGCTGGATTCCAGGATTTCTGCCTGGCTCCGCAAATAGCCCGGATTCGAACAGTCCAGCGGTTGGCGATGAGGCCCTGGGGGGGGGGGTAAACACTACTTGGCTCAGGTTGCAGATTTACCTGTTAAGTGGCTGGTGTATTAGGAGAAGAAAATCAGTCTAAATAGACCGGATTACATGCTAGCTTGTAGGTCCTTGGATCGAGTCCTGGGTAGTGAGAGACCCCACCATTTTTACAAGTTTTGTCTGAACCTATTCGTTTTTCATTCACGCACGAGATAAGCACAGCTAAATTCAGCTCTATTGTTTTTTTACGTCCCTTTATGGAGCAAAGGGGCTGTAGCCTAGTGGTTAGAGCGTCGGTCTCACGAATGGAAGGTCGGAGGCTCGATTCTCGACCCACTCGGAACAATTTGTGTCCTTGAGTAAGACACTTAACTCTGCATTGCTTCAGTTCGCCCAGCTGTAAAATGGGTGTCATGGAGTAATTGAGGGTGTGTGTGGCGACCCCCCAGTCCTTGGACTGAACAGCCGTACGCAGCCTTCAAATGCATCCGGTTAAAATTTTCAGGCCAGTACTACTGCTTGAACATGGGCATCATCACCCTGTCCACTTTCCTGTCCGTGATCGTGGTGAACTTCCACTTCCGCGGCGACAACCGGCAGGAGGTGCCCTACTGGCTTAAGAAGGTGAGAACGGGGCTGTTTAGTTGGCTTTTGCTTAATTCAAAGGACGACTAGGCATTGTGGTGTAAATCAGCCTTCAAAATTTCATTTACTGATGATGATGGGCTTTCAGTGAAGTGGAGCCGATATGTAAAGATGCTTCTTGCAGTGTCCATCAATAAGCAGAGCTGAGGGCGGTTCATAATTTTAAAATTTTATGCCACCGAAAGACAAGTTTTCACGCGCTCAAAAATTCACAAGCTCAAAAATTCACAAACTCAAAAATTCACAAGCCACAAACTCGAAAGTTCACAAACTCGAAAGTTCACAAACTCGAAAGTTCACAAACTCGAAAGTTCACAAACTCGAAAGTTCACAAACTCGAAAGTTCACAAGCTCGAAAGTTCACAAACTGGAAAATTCACACACTCGAAAGTTCACAAGCTCGAAAGTTCACACACTCGAAAGTTCACACACTCGAAAGTTCACAAACTCGAAAGTTCACAAACTCGAAAGTTCACACACTCGAAAGTTCACAAACTCGAACATTCACAAACTCGAAAGTTCACACACTCGAAAGTTCACAAACTGGAAACTTCACAAACTCGAAAGTTCACAAGCTTGAAGAATTTCACATCACCGAAAAGTCTTAGCAGCCTCATCCGCTCACTTCTCAAAACGGTTTCGATGCGCCAGTTAAGTCGTGACTAATTTCTCCAGCTGGTATAAGAATATTCAACCGCAGGGAAACACAAAAATGGGGCAATTTCGCTACAGATTAAGCTGAGCTTATCCTCAGCCTCCGCTTCTCGAGCTGGGCCTCCCCGGCTTTCACCGGGATAAACCGATGAAAATTGACATGCGAGAGAAAACACAAGACAAAACTGATGAGATCGGGAGAAAGTTTGGCTAAGTTCATTGACTTCATGCCGGTCTGTTTGCTCTGCCGCAGCTTCTGCAGGCCGGCCTTCCTTCCCGGGGCATCCGTGAGTTCGGCCATCTCTGATCGATCATTCAAATCTGGAGCAACAATTGCTGCCTTTGCTTGCTTTTCTATTTTCGTCTCTTGGGTTTTATGGAGGGAGGGGGGTAATTTCAGGCCAGATACCATCCTTGTTGCTAAGCCACCCAACCCCCTGGTCAACAGTCGGGTTAAGCTCTGATGGTGTGCTTAATAGGCTCTGCTTTTCTTGTCTGCTATTGGACTTTTTAAGAGAGAGTGGGGTAGATGTAATGCTTATGTCTCTGACATGTCATTTGGTTATTTATTTATTTAGTTAGTTAGTTAGTTAGTTAGTTAGTTAGTTTGTTTGTTTGTTTGTTTGTTAGTTAGTTAGTTAGTTAGTTAGTTAGTTAGTTAGTTAGTTAGTTAGTTAGTTAGTTAGTTAGTTTAGTTAGTTAGTTAGTCAGTTAGTTAGTTAGTTAGTTAGTTAGTTAGTTAGTTAGTTAGTTAGTTAGTTAGTCAGTTAGTTAGTTAGTTAGTTAGTTAGTTAGTTAGTTAGTTAGTTAGTTAGTTAGTTAGTTAGTTAGTTAGTTAGTTAGTTAGTTAGTTAGTTAGTTAGTTAGTTAGTTAGTTAGTTAGTTAGTTAGTTAGTTAGTTAGTTAGTTAGTTAGTTAGTTAGTTAGTTAGTTAGCTACTCACAGTCCCAACCGGCCACCTCTGCAGCTCGCCATCCAGCACGGCTCCCGCCTGCTGTTCGTCAACCTCAACCGGAAGCCACCGGCCTCCGGCCTGGTGCCCTCGGCGTCCAGGGCGAACTCTACGCCGGCTGGAAATTCTGATCGTCGCCAACAGCGGCGCGGTGTCGGCGGCGGCGGGGACGCTGGCGGCTCCCGCTGCTACGAGGACCTGCCGATGCAGCCAACTGGAGCCTCAGCCTCCGCCATCACATCTCCGGGCTATTCGCTACACGCCGGCAACTCATCGCCGCACTACGCGCCCTCCTACCATGGCCGGGCGGCGGCGGCGGCGGCGGCGGCGGCATCGCCGTCAGATCGTCGACGACCGGTTAACGATGCCGCTGGGACGTCGAGATCTGGAGGAGGCGGCGGCGGAGGAGGTGCTGGTTTTCAAGAGTTCGATGATGTACTGGCTCAGTGCCTGCACAGGCAGCAGAGTAGGGTGCAGCATCAACACAACCAGCACCAGCACCAGCAGCACCAGCTGCTCTCATTCCCCAGCGGGGAAGATCTGATCTTCCCAGGCGGGATGCTGGACGCGGCCACGAGGCGGCGCATCAACATGCTGACCAAAGACGTGCAGGACATTGTGAAGGCGCTGCGCTACATTCAGAAGCTGCACGAGAACCGGGAGAAGGTCAATAAGGTGGTGCAGGAGTGGCGCTCCGTGGCACTGGTCTTGGACCGATTGTTCTTCCTAATCTACGTTCTCACCATCATGCTCTCCATCATCTTTTTCTTCCCTAAGTCCGGCAACGAGGTTAATCCGGGCGTCATCCCAGCAAACTTCACAGCCTGAGTTCGAGGGCTGCTAATTGCTCAAGAATGGCTTGGACTCAATTAAACTATAATATCGCAATTGTATCCGTCTCCCCTCGCTGAAGCCATCGCTGCTAATTGCAGTTAAATCCAGACTCGTTTAGCTAAAGCAAACTCGCTATCGATAGACCGAAGGCAAAGATGGAATGAAATCTTCCCGCATTGATTTGCGGCACACAAGTGCGCCTATACACGTACTGTGCAGGCAGCCCGTTTTTGGTGTTGTAATTGTTGCAAATCCGACTGTCATTTGATTTTGCCTGCAAGTGACTGTTTCCCTTTTTTTGTTCATTTCCTTCACTTCGAGTTCACTTGCAACAGATATCGAAAGTTATTCTCTTTGTTGAGTGCTTACAGATTAAACTTTCCTGATCGTGTATTTAATGAGGCGAATGATGAAGCTGTGTCCTGTCTGATTGGCTGGCTGGGAACCAAAGGGACAGAGAGTGAAGCTGTGCCCCTGTCTGATTGGCTGGCTGGGGACCGAAGGGGCAGAGAGTGAAGCTGTGCCCTGTCTGATTGGCTGACTGGCAATCGAAGTGGTAAGAGAGTGAAGCTGTGCCCTGTCTGATTGGCTGGCTGGCAATCGAAGTGGTAAGAGAGTGAAGCTGTGCCCTGTCTGATTGGCTGGCTGGCAATCGAAGTGGTAAGAGAGTGAAGCTGTGCTGCTATCTAATTGGCTGACTGGAGGAAAGAACGGATCATAAACTGCTGCTCAAGCACAAAGTTTAATGTGATTAATATCGATTTTTGGATAATAATTTTTAACTCCAATGAGAAACAGCCACTTGAAATTTTTATTGCAACAATAAGCAAAATGTTCAGTACGTGCAAACGCAGTCTCAAATGACAATTTTCTAGTGAAATGAGCATTTTTACACGAACACATCACTCCTTTTTGTCTTTTGTCGATTGACTGGTTTGCACGCGCATAGCTTCATGAAAAGTACCAAATGTATCTAAGCCACGAATGCAGAAGCCCTTGGTAAGCCCAAGCTATAATTGTATACTGTCATAACTTTAGTAATAAAAAAGACAACACATATAACTATTAACCGCGTGTCTTACCTTTTTTTGCTTGGCGCCATTGAATTCGCTTCGACTTTTTAAAGCTTATGTGGCAGCGACTTTAAAATAGGTTTTTTGGAGGAGTCTGGATATAAGAATTATGAATGGGGATTTTTAGGCCTTTCGTGATCGCCCGAGCCGCGTGCCGCTGAGCAACTGCCGCAATCAGTCGGCCCAGAATTCATTGCATTGTCCCCGCCGCTTCCGCTCTGACCTGCCTGCTGTCTGTCCGCTGGGGAGGCTGCGCCGATCGAGGCGGTGTGGTGCCAGCCATCAACTGGCCCAGGCTGGACGGTCGGTCGCTTTTCAAAATTCAATTGCTCTTGGCCTCCCCCTCTCTCTGTCTGTCAATAAATCCCAGACAGGCAGGCAGCCAGCCCGGAGCCAGCGGAGGTCTGGGCTAAACGATGAAGTTCTGGAAAACTCTTAAGAAGGTTGACTTTCCGCTCTGAACTGGCACTTATTCTGCATAGGTAAGAAGCGGCTTTATGACTAAAAAAACCGGGCGGAATTGTACGATTGACTGCCCAGATAAGTTTAGTGAGCCGGATGAATCTTGTAGATGGATACAGGATCCTTATCACTCTTGCAATAAAGGCAATGACGCATCCGGGATGGCTGACCAGTCTCAGCCTGACCGAGCCTCTGCAATTTGGTGGCTCCGGTGCGATGGGCGATAAACTTGGCGCCCTGGTAGGTCGTCAGATTTCTAGTGGGCTCGGTAGCGTCAGAAATCAGCGGATAGGGCGCTAAATACAGCGTAAAATAGGCAGATAGGGCGCCAAATCGAGAGATATAGTGGCGCCGAATTAGGGAATAAAGGTGCCATATTAAGAGGTGGACTAAATCGTAAATAAAATTGTTCCTTCAGCAGTCAAAGTGGTCAATACTCTAAAAGATGATCCATATTTTACTGAATGAATGAATATTCATACTTGTCCAGATATTTGGAGAGCTATCTTTAATTGAGCAATTAGTGAGTGGCTTCTCACTGTTTCTCACTGCTTCTAACTGCTTCCTCACTGCTTCCCCACTGCTTCCCCACTGCTTCCCCACTGCTTCCCCACTGCTTCCCACTTGCTTCCCCACTGCTTCCCACTTGCTTTCCACTTGCTTCTTACTGCTTCCCACTTGCTTCCCACTTGCTTCCCCACTGCTTCCCACTTGCTTCCCACTTGCTTTCCACTGCTTCCCACTTGCTTTCCACTTGCTTCTTACTGCTTCCCACTTGCTTCCCACTTGCTTCCCACTGCTTCCCACTTGCTTTCCACTTGCTTCTTACTGCTTCCCACTTGCTTTCCACTTGCTTCTCTCTGCTTCCCACTTGCTTCCCACTTGCTTTCCACTTGCTTCTTACTGCTTCCCACTTGCTTCCCACTTGCTTCCCCACTGCTTCCCCACTTGCTGCCCACTTGCTTCCCACTTGCTTCCCACTGCTTCCCCACTGCTTCCCACTGCTTCCCACTTGCTTTCCACTTGCTTCTTACTGCTTCCCACTTGCTTCCCACTGCTTCCCACTTGCTTTCCACTAGCTTCTCACTGCTTCCCACTTGCTTCCCACTGCTTCCCACTGCTTCCCACTTGCTTCCCACTGCTTCCCACTTGCTTTCCACTAGCTTCTCACTGCTTCCCACTTGCTTCCCACTGCTTCCCACTTGCTTCCCACTTGCTTCCCACTGCTTTCCACTAGCTTCTCACTGCTTCCCACTTGCTTCCCACTGCTTCCCACTTGCTTCCCACTGCTTCTCACTTGCTTCCCACTGCTTCTCACTTGCTTCCCATGGCTCTACACAGTTTTTTTCACTTATACTTTGCCACTGGTTTCCAATTTCGACCAATTTACTTTGTAAGTTAACATTATAAACCTCCTAGACTGGACAAATATTAGATTTATAATCAGCCTTCATCAACGAAACTGAGCAAAGCTTTGGCCACCGCATGCAAAAAGTACATCGCCAGGCGGAAAAAAGTTCGCTCGAAAAAAATTGATATTCGCGCCCCCATAGTTGGCCTACTCGGGCGCTGTGCACAGTTTTCAGTCGCAGCAGCAATTTTATTTTTGTGACCCCGGCTTCCCGCGCCGCTCGGGTACCTTCTTCCCCTTCATAAAATCCTCATTCCCAACCTCTTTCGGGCTTGCCTGCCAAAAGCATTTCAACCGGCGGCATTTACCCTCGACTTGGCTGGAGCAGAAAATGCGATTGGCCCTGCGTGTGGGTGCGGCCGCGGCCTGGTAAATCACTTCCAAAATGGGCTATCAGACCCCCTTGATGAATTGGCTGGCCGGCGGCCCCATGCAGACGCATAGGAGAGCCTTAGGCATAGCGAAGAAGGGTTACCGGTGTTCAGTCAAACAATCCAGCGGAACCGCGGGCACTTATGACTACGTCTGGGGGGTGAGGGTTCTTGCGTTACACGTATATACTGGCATTCTAGATCCGCCTGCACATTGCGTTTCTTCTAGCCAGGTGTGCGAAGAAAGCGCAGCCAGCATAATTGCCAAGTGCTGCAAAGACTTCTGCAGCTCTGCCAGCATAGCCAAGTGTTGCATTGTCCGTCGCATAAAAAAGAACTGGCCATGTAGTAAATGTGCTGACTGTGGCATTTAAACGTAATTTGCCATTCTTTTTTGCGTTTTAAAAGTCTAATACAACGTAGATTTATGTTCACGATGTGCCGTTGAGATTTTACCAACCTGTAAATTATCCACGTGTCTTAATTGGAGTTGAATTGCAACAATCCAGGTGTCTTATTTGGAGTTGAATTGCAACAATCCAGGTGTCTTATTTGGAGTTGAATTGCAACAATCCACGTGTCTTATTTGGAGTTGAAATGCAACAATCCAGGTGTCTTAATTGGAGTTGAAATGCAACAATCCAGGTGTCTTAATTGGAGTTGAAATGCAACAATCCAGGTGTCTTATTTGGAGTTGAAATGCAACAATCCACGTGTCTTAATTGGAGTTGAAATGCAACAATCCAGGTGTCTTAATTGGAGTTGAAATGCAACAATCCAGGTGTCTTAATTGGAGTTGAATTGCAACAATCCAGGTGTCTTAATTGGAGTTGAATTGCAACAATCCAGGTGTCTTATTTGGAGTTGAATTGCAACAATCCAGGTGTCTTATTTGGAGTTGAATTGCAACAATCCAGGTGTCTTATTTGGAGTTGAATTGCAACAATCCAGGTGTCTTATTTGGAGTTGAATTGCAACAATCCAGGTGTCTTAATTGGAGTTGAATTGCAACAATCCACGTGTCTTAATTGGAGTTGAAATTGTGATAAATAGGCAATTAGATAATAGCATGCACGGTAAGCAATTATTTAGGCCCTAGACAAATCTACTTGGAGCGTTTGGAGATTTTAAAGCTATTAATCCTAATCGCCTATCGCCGGTCGGCGAGTCCTACCAGTCTTTCTCCAATAGCCGCAGGTACAGTACAAGAAAATAAAGAACACGAGGGAACACAAACCGAAAGATTTAGAGAGTGATAATCCTATTTCAAGAATAACTAACTTGATTGACGGTTTAATTTGATTAGCTGAGTTACAAGATTTAGAGCAAATTCGCGGCGCAGATAATTAGACTGATAATAACGAATAATAACGATTAATAATAATGATTATATTACGCACTGACAAGCGGATCTCAGCTGAAGAAGAAGAAGGAGAAGGAGAACCGAACACGACCACGGAGAAGACTCCTAACCCCTGGCCTAAGCCAGAACCTACTCTCAAACGAGAGCCCTGCCGAACCGACCGTTCAACGGAGTACCGACTAAATTCTATCGGCACTGCCCTTCAGTGTAACACTGAGGCCCTCGGGGTCGAGGCCGCGTACTTGATCAGATCCGACAGTCTCTATCTAACCGCGCTTGATAGCGACGACTTCAGACAGAAATTTGCCGTAGACGTTACGCCACAAGACTACTGCGGTTGGGCGGAACAAAAAAATGGACCGGGGGTGATGAATTCAGGCGCCTCAAAGCGCGAACCAACAAGAGGAGAAAAATCGGGCCACCGGCCGGGAACTGGACAAGACAAAACCGGGGAAAGGGAGCAAGTGAGATCCGATTGCCAAAACACACTTTCATATATAGTCAGAGTCACAACCCCTCAAAACTCCCCTCAAGCCGGGTGGTGGTCGTCTGGCCGGCCGCTCGCTTAAGCCGAATTGCACTGTGCCCGCGGCGCCGGGTAGAATTGAAACTTGCCGCGTGCCAGGGTCCAGGCCGGTTCTGATTGGCTGACCGCGCAAAGCTGGGGTTCGCAGACAAACTCAACCCTCCGCTGAGTCACAAAATTGGCGTCTAACTCTAACCTGTTTACAATTTTAGATTTCAACCAACTAGAAAAAGTACACAAAAAAACGCATGACTAAACTAAAGCAAAATAACAATTCAATAACAATATAGAAACTAATGCAGTCAATTTACAACAAAATACACGCAAAGATGCTCACACTACACTCCCCCCTCCTAAAAGAAATAGAGTACAAAAGAAGAAAAATTTGAAAAATTCGAACATGCGTAACATACTACTTTCAGTAAGCAAATGAGTACTATATAACGAAATTTGCGTTTACGGGAACCAAAATTCGCAAAACAAGCAATGTTACAACGAGAATAACTATAGCAACAGAAGAAAAAAAACGCAAATGGGAACACAACGTAATTCACTATGCAAAACATGACGCGACAATGAAACGCAAGCAAGAACACAAATACAATTCTATGACACGGCAAAACGCAATCAAATACATAAGCAAAGCTACTATTCAATACGCGACACGACAAAACACAAGCAAATCAATAAATAAATCGAAACAAATCGCGACGGAACGCAACGTTTACGCAAACTATGGCACGACTTTCTACAATCGAAAACTTAAAGCAAAACGCATGCTACCCATCACCAAGAACAAATAACGCGTTGACGCATTTTACACAAGTTAATTAAATTACTCCTTCACGACGTGCTAAGATGAACCTTATCGGCTGGCAAAATTTTATTACTCGCTGATTTAACTATCCGCACCTCCCCCCTCCTAAAAAGGTAGGGTGGGCGCTACGACCCTCGCTGTCTCCACAGCGGAATTCTTATCGCAATTTTCCACGACGCTTATCTCTATCGGGTGCCTCGACGATAATTAACTCACGCCCACGCTCCCGTGGCGTTCCATCCACTCAGCGAAGTCTATCGCCCATTGGCTGCAGTTTATGGTCTTGCCCAGGACCAATCCCCCTGGCGAAATTCACCGCCCAATGGCTGCAGTTTTCTGTCGTGCCCAGGACAAAGGCTCCTTTCTTTCGAACTTCAGTCTTTTGTGATTGCAGTTTAACGTCATGCCCATGACGTCGCTTTTCTATCTTTCTCGGACTTCTTTCGTCTCGTGGTTGCTTCTTTTGGTAATTTCTCTTCCTACGGCTGCAGTTTAACGTCGTGCCCAGGACGCCGGCTCTAGTGAACTTCCTTTCCAGCGGCTGCAGTTTAACGTCGTGCCCAGGACGCATCATTAGTTAGTTTCTCTCCTAGCGGTTGCAGTTTAACGTCGTGCCCAGGACGCTTCAGACATTTCTAGCTGCAACATGTGACATGTCGATCAGCTGTAAGTTAGACTTATTTTTGCGTCAAGCAGTTTCTGACTCAAGCAATTTAAATAATATTTTTGTGTTGTTTTATGAAGCTTTTACAATTTTTATGTTTTTATCAAATATTCACGCATGTCAGTTCTACTGCAAGACTGTTTTTTAATAGTTTTAATAATATTTTTTATTCCTTAATAATTTTCCCATAATAATAATTCCGGATATACTGGCCGATGGAACCGCAGACGACTTCAATCTGGGCTCAATTCAATTTCAATTTCTATTTGCAACTTCCAATCGTTTCATATCTTCTATGGTCGTCTATGGTATTTCTCTTTCATTAGCGTCCTGGAATCTACCAGGTGTGGCAGCTCGAGCAGTTCGTCTTCAACTCCTGCAACTGCAGTGTCAACATCAGCACTTCCAAGTCTCCATTATTTCCAATTTCTAATTTCTATTGACTATTTTTTCTCTGGTTCCATTTTCGTTCAACAAATTTCTCGCGTCTGTCTCGACAAGTTACTATTAGTAATACAATTGAAATTTTTCGTCTCGACAGTACTTTTCGTTTCCATAGACTCCATTCAATGATAACCATATCGCTCCGGGGGTCTAATTGCCGCGCGGTTCCGCAGCCGCGGTATCCAGCTAACGTTATTCGTGCCTGCCCGCTGCGGGGGCGTACTGTGCACTGGACTCAGATGCATTAAATTTGGTGGAGTGCGCACAGGAATCTGCCTGGCCTGAGACCCCGCAGGACTCGCCTGCGTCTGCTGGTTTGCATTGGCCGCTGTCTGAGTATTTTCGACTGCTCTATTCATATTACTTTCAGTAGCTTCGTGAGCTCTCTCACGTTGCAAAAATCTAATTCTCTCTGGTCTCTGAATCTCCACTTGGACTCGTTCTGACTCCTCCGAGCCGTCATCACTAGCACTTCCAGCTTCCTCTTCTCGATATTGACGCAACTTCTCTTCTGACAAGTAGCAGGGCTTTGTTCTGTCTACTGTCACTACGTCATGAATTCTGACGGGCTGCTCTATTCGGTCAACCTTTGGACCGGGCTCAATTTTTAAATTTTTTCCATTATTTCTTACTTCAAGCACTCGATACGGACCTACCCACTTCCTATTCGTATCATAACAATTCTGCGTATTCGCTATCCAGACCAGGTCACCTGGCTGATAATACTGCTGGAATACTTTCGTGTCATAATTAGATTTCTGCCGCCTGACTGATATTTGTTGCTTTTCTCTGGCGATTCTATACGATTCCATGCACTTCTTATACAGATCATGTAAATGTTTATCACGGGTCTTGCGCTCCGGTGCAGGCAATCCGAGCTCAGCATCAACCGGTAGCCGCATCTTTCGACCATAGACTAATTCGAACGGGCTAAACTTATTACTTTCACTGATTGTGCTTCGCTGAACCATCAAAGCGTGCGGAAGCACCTCATCCCATGCCAAACTGAGTTCACTCTGAGCTAATCTGATTCCATCTTTCACTACTCTGACCATGCGCTCGCAGCGACCGTTAGCTTGCGGATGGTAGCTAGTAGTATGGCGCAAATCTATTCGGAAATTTTCGGTTAACGATTTCACTAATTCTGCAGTAAACGATGTACCTCTGTCTGATATGAATGCTTCAGGGGCACCATGCCGAGTGATCCACTCTGTGTACAGGGCCCAAGCTGTACTTTCAGCTGTACAATCTCTCAGCGCTTTTACCTCTAGCCAGCCCGTAAAGTGATCGACCATCAGCAGGAGGTACTTGTTCCCCCGTGCTGTGGCGTTGAACGGACCGGCGAAATCTATATGTACTTTCTCGCCCATGTAACTGCTGACTTCTGGTTCTAAGGGCGCTCGTGGCTTCGGCCCGTATTTCTTTCTTGTCTGGCACTCAGTACAAGTCTTAATATATCTATCTAAGTTCGTTGAATAGTTTGGCCACCAAAATCTCTGTCGAATCAAATCTTTAGTCTTCGAAATACCGCCGTGAGCCATTTGATCGTGGTAAGCTCTAAACAACTGCTGCTCCAGGGCTTGGTTTTCCGGCAGTACTGTCTGCTCAAATTTTCGGCCTTCGGAATCTATCCAATTCCTGTAAATTATGTCATTTTTCACTAATAGCTGCTCATAATCGCTAAATAAAGACTTATAACTGCGGCTCATTCCAACCCATTCATTCTTGGGCGGACAGGGCTCTCCCTGTCTGAGCTTTTGCTTGAGCAGCAGCAACTCTGGCTGGCTCTCCTGCAGTTCTACAATTCCCGCTGGCGTATCGATATTAATTGCACCGCAGTGGACTGTTGCTGTCTTCGTCGCACTGCAAGTGGGGCATTCCTCATGGTAGCGTTTCGGGGGACCATCCCGCTGAGGTCTGCGACTCAGGGCGTCTGCGTTACCATGGGCAATCCCTTGGCGGTACTGAATTGCAAAGTCATATTCTTCCATTCTCGAGATAACTTCAAACTGATCGAACTGCTCAAGGATCATGTTCCATCTGCCTAACATGCCTTTTGCACCGTGGCACTTGCGTAGCCATTGGAGGGCCGCGTGGTCTGTCCTGACCTTGAAACGACGGCCGACCAGATAAGGCCGGTAATGTTCTAAGAAATATATCAGCGCAAACATTTCCTTCATCGTAGTGCAGTAATTCAACTGATGCTCATTTAACGGATGCGAAGCATAGGCTATTACTTTTTCTTCCCCATCTTGCTCTTGTAATAAATTTCCACCTATAGCTACGTCACAGGCGTCGACATCGAGGATGAACGGTCCCGCGTCGCTATCGAACCTGGGGTAGCTCAGTACAGGTGCGCTTACTAGCTTCTGCTTTAATAGATCGAATGCCTTCTGGCAACTGTCATCCCACTTATACTTGACTTCTTTTCTAGTTAAATTATTTAAGGGCTCACTTATTCGCGCAAAGTCTTTAATAAATCTGCGATAGTAGCCGGCTAAGCCTAAGAATCCGCGCAGCTCAGAGATATTCTCTGGCCGGGGCCATGTTTGGACTTTTTCTATCTTATCTTTGCTGGTATAGATACCGTGCTGGCAGACGGTGTGCCCTAGGAAGGTGACTTCTTTCCGAAACAGAAAGGTCTTCTCTGGCTTGATTTTCATACCAGCATCTGCTAATCGAGAGAAAATTAATTCCAAATTACTGAGCATTTCTTCGAAATTCTTGCCTGTGCAAATAACATCATCTAGGTAAAGTAAAGCGAACTTATAAGCGTAATCGCCTAAGATCTTCTGCATTATGCGCTGAAAGCAAGCGGGTCCATTCGTGACTCCGAAAGGCAAAACTTTCCACTGGAACAGGCCATCATGGGTTCGAAACGCTAATTTCTCGCGGTCAGTCTCTCTGACCTTCACTGACCAATAAGCGCCGACCATGTCTAGGGTGCTAAAGTACATGTTGCCTGCCAGGGATTCCAGCGATTCTTGAATTAGCGGTAACGGAAAACTGTCCTTCTTAGTCTTATTATTTAACTGTCTGAAATCACAGCAAAATCTGAATTCTCCGGACTTCTTCCGGGCGAGAACAATAGGGCAACTCCACTCAGATTCTGAGGGCTCAATCAAATCGTGCTCTAACAGCTGCTGCACATGCCCACTAACAAATTCTCGTTGCTCAGGGCTTTGCTTGCGCAGGGGAATTCTGACTGGGATTTCATCGGTAGTCTCGATCTTGAATTCGCCCATCTGGGTCTTGCCGATATCCCACTGATCCTTCGAAACTATATTCTGATAACGATGTAATAATTCAATTACTTTTGCCTTCTGAGCTTCACTTAAATCGGTCTCGTTTAAGCGGAATTGCTTTCTAATTCTTTCTGCTTCTTGCATCGTGACTGCTGCCTTCTGCTGCTTCCGCGCACCTGCTTCTAAATCAGTTTCTGACATTGCGAAAAGTTCTACTTCTTCCTTCATCGGTTGATACTGCGCAACTACCTCATCCTTATGAATTGTCTGAGCGTCTTCTGTCAGGTTCATTAATCTAACGTAAGTTTCGCCGAATTCGTCTAATCTAGTAATAGCTTTGGCTACTAATGGCTCATCTTTCTCGCTAATTTGACTGCGGCCTGAAATGAAGCCGAGTTCTGCAGTTTCTGGAGTATCTTTACATTTAGCCTTGACATAAATTTCGCTCATCGGTGCTATAGATACTTTCTTGACTACTTGCAGTAGGACGCAACGCGTTTCATCACTCGTTGTTACAAGCGGAATTCTGCGATCACTAAATTCTAAGGATTTTCCTGCTATATCTAATTTAATTTTATGCCTAGTTAACAAGTCGATGCCTATTATTGATGATGTTAGTAAGCCTTCAGCAACATAGAATGGGTGCGTAATCTCGCAGTCCCCGAATCTGACGCGCAATGCTACTTGGCCTAGTAAATTTGAAGTTTGGCCATTGGCGGATCGCATATTCACTGAGCATGGCTTCAGACTATGATTTGCCGGATAGAGGCGCTGATATAATTTCTTATCGATTAGGCAATTTGAGGCGCCGGTGTCAACTAATATTTTTTCACTTAATCCGTTAATCTGGCTATCGAGGAATAATCCTGAATTCACTAATTGGCTAGATATGTCTGCTTCTACGGTCTTCTCTCGCTTCTCTGTTGCTTTCTTTTCAGCTGCCACATCTCGCTGGATGGCTGTCTCTAACTTCCTTAATTCTTGCTTCATTTCCCTAAGTTCAGCTCTAAGTTCTGCTGTCGTGGCACTCTTGTCAGGTTCTTCTTTCGTTGATTCTTCTTGGACTTTTTCTACCAAGCATTGGCGCAAGTCCTTCAATTCGGTTCTTAGATCTGATAATTCTTTTACTACCTTAGATTCGTCTGCTGAAGCTTTCTGTCCTTCCACCTCACTGAGTCTCAAGTCTATGCTGTTTAATGCGCTTCTCTGAGCTGCCGCAGCTTCGCTTCGTTTCTCTAATTCTTCTATCAATGCCTCTGACTGTCTAGCTAAGCTCGCTGACTTCTGTTTATCGATTTCTGCTAATCTGCGTTCCTCGCTTGAGCAAATTTTAACATTGACCGCTCTCTGTTTCCTACTATGAGTAGTATCGTTAGTGCGAATAAATTTTACTGTCGCCCTCTGGCGCAGAAAATGCATAATTTCGTAATCAGTTGCTATATTAGTATTAGTCACATGAAAGAATATATCTCTATTATTGCTATCTCGCAGGAATCCGTAGCCTCTGTAATAATTATACCAAACTAAATTTCCATATTCTACATTGACTGAGCTGTCTTGCTGGTCCTCTACTGCTGCAGCTCTTCTATTGGGAGTGAATCTGTTTAGTGGCTGGGGGCGGTTGGCCCTCCCTTGGTGCCGCCCCGTCGGTAGTTTAAAGAATTTCTTCTAGTTGAACAGTCTCTAGCCAGGTGAGTTTCTTCGCCGCACTCATAACAGGCCTTTCTCGCATTTGGCGCGTTCGCCCCCGAAGGTTTGAACCTGTCATTGGCCCCTCCGGCCTCGTGACCAAAGCGTGGCGGGCGTGTCATGGCGGGCCTGACAAATGGCGAAGACTGACGATTATAGGGTCTCGAGTAGCTGCTCATGTGATGCTGTGGCCGAAAGCTATTCGGAGGCTGCACTGGTGCCTGTGGCCTATAGCTTGGGTTCATTTGTCTATGGGCAAACCTGGGTTGCCATTGCCTGTAGTCGAACTGAGGCTGATGATTCTGGTACGATTGGTACTGCGAAGGATAGTTGCTCGGGGAAGCAAACTGAGGTCCAAATGACTGGTGGCCTTGCCCCGTGCTGGGTGCTGCTACAGGCGTCTGTTCCTTCCCTACTTGAGCCGTTAACGTATTCGAGCCCTCTTGCTTCCTTCTACTCTTTTGGCTACCTGGGTTTGCGAGTTCTTCGAGGATCTCCTCGTTCTTAGCTGCAGTCAATAAATCTTGAGTCTGATACTTCGATTCATGGGTTCTACGATAGGCAATAACTGCGCGCCTGACTTTATAATTTGCTATGCCGGCTTCAAATCGTTCAGAAACTCGCTCTCGAGCCTGATTCTCTAGTCCTGCTTTCCTAACTAATTCAACTAGTGCGTCGTAAAATTCTTCTAACGATTCGTCTTCCTTCTGCCTGCGGTTCATCAGCTCTAGCTTTGCTTCTTCCTTCTGTCCTACGGGCTTAAATTTGTCCTTTAAAGTCTTTTCGATGCTTTCGAAAGATTCGGTGCTCGCTAGGCCTAAGTTAATGTAAACCTTATAGGCGTCTTCGTCTAGGAGCGACAATAGCTGATACACTTTGGCCGATTCGTCTATACTGTTGCCTTGACAGTAGTTGTTGAAGATTCTTAGAAACAATTCGAAATCTGAGCCAAGTCGGTATGGCTTTGGCTTTGCTACGCTGTTATGCGACTTCAAAATCACTCTAGGTTCGGGATTTTCGGTTTCCATTCTTCTTATGCGATCCTGCAGTTCTCTCACTACTGTTCTCAAATGTTCGGCCTCATCTATTTCGCCTTCGTTCCTAATCTCAGCTGACTTCGATTCCTGACTATTTTCTCCGTCTTGCGCCATTGCTAAGTTTTAATCAATCGGAATTTCTATTACTGCAACTTCAGAAAGTACAACTTGTAAAGCTATAACAATTTCAATGATCTAGCTCTCTATTGTATCTACTGAGCGGAATCGGTCGCCTCGCTCGCACTGGCAATAACTGATAAGAAAAACTGAATGTACACTGAGACAAATTCAACCGGTGTACTCTCTAGTGCGCGCACTCGCAGACTATGCTAATAAACACTAATAAAATTTTCAACTGTAAACAAAATCTACTTTCACACGCAAGTTTCTATTAAAGTGCTAATTTTAGTTTTAGAAGGTCAATTTTATTTTTCCCACTCCTAAATCCTATTCAGTATTTTGGGGTAACTGGCCAACCGCAAAACCACACCTAATGCGGAATTGCTGCACACTGCGTGGTTGACGAAATAGCCGCTACGAGCCTGGAACAGACTCGTTGAATTTTAGTCTAAGCTTGCTCACTTAGAGCGCCTACCAATAAACTGCCGCCTGCTAACTATTGGATTCCCAGGGGCTCCACTTGTGATAAATAGGCAATTAGATAATAGCATGCACGGTAAGCAATTATTTAGGCCCTAGACAAATCTACTTGGAGCGTTTGGAGATTTTAAAGCTATTAATCCTAATCGCCTATCGCCGGTCGGCGAGTCCTACCAGTCTTTCTCCAATAGCCGCAGGTACAGTACAAGAAAATAAAGAACACGAGGGAACACAAACCGAAAGATTTAGAGAGTGATAATCCTATTTCAAGAATAACTAACTTGATTGACGGTTTAATTTGATTAGCTGAGTTACAAGATTTAGAGCAAATTCGCGGCGCAGATAATTAGACTGATAATAACAACAACAATCCAGGTGTCTTAATTGGAGTTGAATTGCAACAATCCAGGTGTCTTAATTCGAGTTGAATTGCAACAATCCACGTGTCTTAATTGGAGTTGAATTGCAACAATCCAGGTGTCTTAATTGGAGTTGAAATGCAACAATCCAGGTGTCTTATTTGGAGTTGAAATGCAACAATCCAGGTGTCTTATTTGGAGTTGAATTGCAACAATCCACGTGTCTTAATTGGAGTTGAATTGCAACAATCCAGGTGTCTTATTTGGAGTTGAATTGCAACAATCCACGTGTCTTAATTGGAGTTGAAATGCAACAATCCACGTGTCTTAATTGGAGTTGAATTGCAACAATCCAGGTGTCTTATTTGGAGTTGAATTGCAACAATCCAGGTGTCTTAATTGGAGTTGAATTGCAACAATCCACGTGTCTTAATTGGAGTTGAATTGCAACAATCCACGTGTCTTAATTGGAGTTGAATTGCAACAATCCACGTGTCTTAATTGAAGTTGAAATGCAACAATCCACGTGTCTTAATTGAAGTTGAATTGCAACAATCCACGTGTCTTAATTGGAGTTGAATTGCAATAATCCACGTGTTTTAATTGGAGTTGAATTGCAACAATCCACGTGTCTTAATTGAAGTTGAAATGCAACAATCCACGTGTCTTAATTGGAGTTGAATTGCAACAATCCACGTGTCTTAATTGGAGTTGAATTGCAACAATCCAGGTGTCTTAATTGGAGTTGAATTGCAACTATCCAGGTGTCTTATTTGAAGTTGAATTGCAACAATCCAGGTGTCTTTTTTGGAGTTGAATTGCAACAATCCAGGTGTCTTAATTGGAGTTGAATTGCAACAATCCAGGTGTCTTATTTGGAGTTGAATTGCAACAATCCAGGTGTCTTATTTGGAGTTGAATTGCAACAATCCAGGTGTCTTAATTGGAGTTGAAATGCAACAATCCAGGTGTCCTTTTTGGAGTTGAATTGCAACAATCCACGTGTCTTTTTTGGAGTTGAATTGCAACAATCCAGGTGTCTTATTTGAAGTTGAATTGCAACAATCCAGGTGTCTTAATTGGAGTTGAATTGCAACAATCCAGGTGTCTTAATTGGAGTTGAATTGCAACAATCCAGGTGTCTTAATTGGAGTTGAATTGCAACAATCCAGGTGTCTTAATTGGAGTTGAATTGCAACAATCCAGGTGTCTTAATTGGAGTTGAATTGCAACAATCCAGGTGTCTTATTTGGAGTTGAATTGCAACAATCCACGTGTCTTAATTGGAGTTGAATTGCAACAATCCACGTGTCTTAATTGAAGTTGAAATGCAACAATCCACGTGTCTTAATTGAAGTTAAAATGCAACAATCCACGAGTCTTAATTGGAGTTGAATTGCAACAATCCACGTGTCTTAATTGGAGTTGAAATGCAACAATCCAGGTGTCTTAATTGGAGTTGAATTGCAACAATCCAGGTGTCTTATTTGGAGTTGAATTGCAACAATCCAGGTGTCTTAATTGGAGTTGAAATGCAACAATCCAGGTGTCTTAATTGGAGTTGAAATGCAACAATCCAGGTGTCTTATTTGGAGTTGAATTGCAACAATCCACGTGTCTTAATTGGAGTTGAATTGCAACAATCCAGGTGTCTTAATTGAAGTTGAAATGCAACAATCCAGGTGTCTTATTTGGAGTTGAATTGCAACAATCCACGTGTCTTAATTGGAGTTGAAATGCAACAATCTACGTGTCTTAATTGGAGTTGAATTGCAACAATCCAGGTGTCTTAATTGGAGTTGAATTGCAACAATCCACGTGTCTTAATTGGAGTTGAAATTGTGATAAATAGGCAATTAGATAATAGCATGCACGGTAAGCAATTATTTAGGCCCTAGACAAATCTACTTTGAGCGTTTGGAGATTTTAAAGCTATTAATCCTAATCGCCTATCGCCGGTCGGCGAGTCCTACCAGTCTTTCTCCAATAGCCGCAGGTACAGTACAAGAAAATAAAGAACACGAGGGAACACAAACCGAAAGATTTAGAGAGTGATAATCCTATTTCAAGAATAACTAACTTGATTGACGGTTTAATTTGATTAGCTGAGTTACAAGATTTAGAGCAAATTCGCGGCGCAGATAATTAGACTGATAATAACAACAACAATCCACGTGTCTTAATTGGAGTTGAATTTCAACAATCCACGTGTCTTAATTGGAGTTGAATTGCAACAATCCAGGTGTCTTATTTGGAGTTGAATTGCAACTATCCACGTGTCTTATTTGGAGTTGAATTGCAACAATCCAGGTGTCTTTTTTGGAGTTGAATTGCAACAATCCAGGTGTCTTAATTGGAGTTGAATTGCAACAATCCAGGTGTCTTATTTGGAGTTGAATTGCAACAATCCAGGTGTCTTATTTGGAGTTGAATTGCAACAATCCAGGTGTCTTAATTGGAGTTGAAATGCAACAATCCAGGTGTCCTTTTTGGAGTTGAATTGCAACAATCCACGTGTCTTTTTTGGAGTTGAATTGCAACAATCCAGGTGTCTTATTTGAAGTTGAATTGCAACAATCCAGGTGTCTTAATTGGAGTTGAATTGCAACAATCCAGGTGTCTTAATTGGAGTTGAATTGCAACAATCCAGGTGTCTTAATTGGAGTTGAATTGCAACAATCCAGGTGTCTTAATTGGAGTTGAATTGCAACAATCCAGGTGTCTTAATTGAAGTTGAATTGCAACAATCCAGGTGTCTTATTTGGAGTTGAATTGCAACAATCCACGTGTCTTAATTGGAGTTGAATTGCAACAATCCACGTGTCTTAATTGAAGTTGAAATGCAACAATCCACGTGTCTTAATTGAAGTTAAAATGCAACAATCCACGAGTCTTAATTGGAGTTGAATTGCAACAATCCACGTGTCTTAATTGGAGTTGAAATGCAACAATCCAGGTGTCTTAATTGGAGTTGAATTGCAACAATCCAGGTGTCTTATTTGGAGTTGAATTGCAACAATCCAGGTGTCTTAATTGGAGTTGAAATGCAACAATCCACGTGTCTTAATTGGAGTTGAATTGCAACAATCCAGGTGTCTAAATTGAAGTTGAAATGCAACAATCCAGGTGTCTTATTTGGAGTTGAATTGCAACAATCCACGTGTCTTAATTGGAGTTGAAATGCAACAATCTACGTGTCTTAATTGGAGTTGAATTGCAACAATCCAGGTGTCTTAATTGGAGTTGAATTGCAACAATCCAGGTGTCTTAATTCGAGTTGAATTGCAACAATCCACGTGTCTTAATTGGAGTTGAATTGCAACAATCCACGTGTCTTAATTGGAGTTGAAATGCAACAATCCAGGTGTCTTAATTGGAGTTGAATTGCAACTATCCAGGTGTCTTATTTGGAGTTGAATTGCAACAATCCACGTGTCTTAATTGGAGTTGAATTGCAAAAATCCAGGTGTCTTATTTGGAGTTGAATTGCAACAATCCACGAGTCTTAATTGGAGTTGAATTGCAACAATCCACGTGTCTTAATTGGAGTTGAAATGCAACAATCCAGGTGTCTTAATTGGAGTTGAATTGCAACAATCCAGGTGTCCTAGTTGGAGTTGAATTGCAACAATCCACGTGTCTTAATTGGAGTTGAATTGCAACAATCCACGTGTCTTAATTGAAGTTGAAATGCAACAATCCACGTGTCTTAATTGAAGTTAAAATGCAACAATCCACGAGTCTTAATTGGAGTTGAATTGCAACAATCCAGGTGTCTTAATTGGAGTTGAATTGCAACAATCCACGTGTCTTAATTGGAGTTGAAATGCAACAATCCAGGTGTCTTAATTGGAGTTGAATTGCAACAATCCAGGTGTCTTATTTGGAGTTGAATTGCAACAATCCAGGTGTCTTAATTGGAGTTGAAATGCAACAATCCACGTGTCTTAATTGGAGTTGAATTGCAACAATCCAGGTGTCTTAATTGAAGTTGAAATGCAACAATCCAGGTGTCTTATTTGGAGTTGAATTGCAACAATCCAGGTGTCTTAATTGGAGTTGAAATGCAACAATCTACGTGTCTTAATTGGAGTTGAATTGCAACAATCCAGGTGTCTTAATTGGAGTTGAATTGCAACAATCCAGGTGTCTTAATTCGAGTTGAATTGCAACAATCCACGTGTCTTAATTAGAGTTGAATTGCAACAATCCACGTGTCTTAATTGGAGTTGAAATGCAACAATCCAGGTGTCTTATTTGGAGTTGAAATGCAACAATCCAGGTGTCTTATTTGGAGTTGAATTGCAACAATCCAGGTGTCTTAATTGGAGTTGAATTGCAACAATCCAGGTGTCATATTTGGAGTTGAATTGCAACAATCCACGTGTCTTAATTGGAGTTGAAATGCAACAATCCACGTGTCTTAATTGGAGTTGAATTGCAACAATCCAGGTGTCTTATTTGGAGTTGAATTGCAACAATCCAGGTGTCTTAATTGGAGTTGAATTGCAACAATCCAGGTGTCTTAATTGGAGTTGAATTGCAACAATCCAGGTGTCTTAATTGGAGTTGAATTGCAACAATCCACGTGTCTTAATTGAAGTTGAAATGCAACAATCCACGTGTCTTAATTGAAGTTGAAATGCAACAATCCACGTGTCTTAATTGGAGTTGAATTGCAATAATCCACGTGTTTTAATTGGAGTTGAATTGCAACAATCCACGTGTCTTAATTGAAGTTGAAATGCAACAATCCACGTGTCTTAATTGGAGTTGAATTGCAACAATCCACGTGTCTTAATTGGAGTTGAATTGCAACAATCCAGGTGTCTTATTTGGAGTTGAATTGCAACTATCCAGGTGTCTTATTTGGAGTTGAATTGCAACAATCCAGGTGTCTTTTTTGGAGTTGAATTGCAACAATCCAGGTGTCTTAATTGGAGTTGAATTGCAACAATCCAGGTGTCTTATTTGGAGTTGAATTGCAACAATCCACGTGTCTTAATTGGAGTTGAATTGCAACAATCCACGTGTCTTAATTGAAGTTGAAATGCAACAATCCACGTGTCTTAATTGAAGTTAAAATGCAACAATCCACGAGTCTTAATTGGAGTTGAATTGCAACAATCCAGGTGTCTTAATTGGAGTTGAATTGCAACAATCCACGTGTCTTAATTGGAGTTGAAATGCAACAATCCAGGTGTCTTAATTGGAGTTGAATTGCAACAATCCAGGTGTCTTATTTGGAGTTGAATTGCAACAATCCAGGTGTCTTAATTGGAGTTGAAATGCAACAATCCACGTGTCTTAATTGGAGTTGAATTGCAACAATCCAGGTGTCTTAATTGAAGTTGAAATGCAACAATCCAGGTGTCTTATTTGGAGTTGAATTGCAACAATCCACGTGTCTTAATTGGAGTTGAAATGCAACAATCTACGTGTCTTAATTGGAGTTGAATTGCAACAATCCAGGTGTCTTAATTGGAGTTGAATTGCAACAATCCACGTGTCTTAATTGAAGTTAAAATGCAACAATCCACGAGTCTTAATTGGAGTTGAATTGCAACAATCCAGGTGTCTTAATTGGAGTTGAATTGCAACAATCCACGTGTCTTAATTGGAGTTGAAATGCAACAATCCAGGTGTCTTAATTGGAGTTGAATTGCAACAATCCAGGTGTCTTATTTGGAGTTGAATTGCAACAATCCAGGTGTCTTAATTGGAGTTGAAATGCAACAATCCACGTGTCTTAATTGGAGTTGAATTGCAACAATCCAGGTGTCTTAATTGAAGTTGAAATGCAACAATCCAGGTGTCTTATTTGGAGTTGAATTGCAACAATCCAGGTGTCTTAATTGGAGTTGAAATGCAACAATCTACGTGTCTTAATTGGAGTTGAATTGCAACAATCCAGGTGTCTTAATTGGAGTTGAATTGCAACAATCCAGGTGTCTTAATTCGAGTTGAATTGCAACAATCCACGTGTCTTAATTAGAGTTGAATTGCAACAATCCACGTGTCTTAATTGGAGTTGAAATGCAACAATCCAGGTGTCTTATTTGGAGTTGAAATGCAACAATCCAGGTGTCTTATTTGGAGTTGAAATGCAACAATCCAGGTGTCTTAATTGGAGTTGAATTGCAACAATCCAGGTGTCTTATTTGGAGTTGAATTGCAACAATCCACGTGTCTTAATTGGAGTTGAAATGCAACAATCCACGTGTCTTAATTGGAGTTGAATTGCAACAATCCAGGTGTCTTATTTGGAGTTGAATTGCAACAATCCAGGTGTCTTAATTGGAGTTGAATTGCAACAATCCACGTGTCTTAATTGGAGTTGAATTGCAACAATCCAGGTGTCTTAATTGGAGTTGAATTGCAACAATCCACGTGTCTTAATTGAAGTTGAAATGCAACAATCCACGTGTCTTAATTGAAGTTGAAATGCAACAATCCACGTGTCTTAATTGGAGTTGAATTGCAATAATCCACGTGTTTTAATTGGAGTTGAATTGCAACAATCCACGTGTCTTAATTGAAGTTGAAATGCAACAATCCACGTGTCTTAATTGGAGTTGAATTGCAACAATCCACGTGTCTTAATTGGAGTTGAATTGCAACAATCCAGGTGTCTTATTTGGAGTTGAATTGCAACTATCCAGGTGTCTTAATTGGAGTTGAATTGCAACAATCCAGGTGTCTTATTTGGAGTTGAATTGCAACAATCCAGGTGTCTTAATTGGAGTTGAATTGCAACAATCCAGGTGTCTTATTTGGAGTTGAATTGCAACAATCCAGGTGTCTTTTTTGGAGTTGAATTGCAACAATCCAGGTGTCTTAATTGAAGTTGAAATGCAACAATCCACGTGTCTTAATTGAAGTTAAAATGCAACAATCCACGAGTCTTAATTGGAGTTGAATTGCAACAATCCAGGTGTCTTAATTGGAGTTGAATTGCAACAATCCACGTGTCTTAATTGGAGTTGAAATGCAACAATCCAGGTGTCTTAATTGGAGTTGAATTGCAACAATCCAGGTGTCTTATTTGGAGTTGAATTGCAACAATCCAGGTGTCTTAATTGGAGTTGAAATGCAACAATCCACGTGTCTTAATTGGAGTTGAATTGCAACAATCCAGGTGTCTTAATTGAAGTTGAAATGCAACAATCCAGGTGTCTTATTTGGAGTTGAATTGCAACAATCCACGTGTCTTAATTGGAGTTGAAATGCAACAATCTACGTGTCTTAATTGGAGTTGAATTGCAACAATCCAGGTGTCTTATTTGGAGTTGAATTGCAACAATCCAGGTGTCTTAATTCGAGTTGAATTGCAACAATCCACGTGTCTTAATTGAAGTTGAAATGCAACAATCCACGTGTCTTAATTGGAGTTGAATTGCAATAATCCACGTGTTTTAATTGGAGTTGAATTGCAACAATCCACGTGTCTTAATTGAAGTTGAAATGCAACAATCCAGGTGTCTTAATTGGAGTTGAATTGCAACTATCCAGGTGTCTTAATTGGAGTTGAATTGCAACAATCCAGGTGTCTTATTTGGAGTTGAATTGCAACAATCCACGTGTCTTAATTGGAGTTGAATTGCAACAATCCAGGTGTCTTATTTGGAGTTGAATTGCAACAATCCAGGTGTCTTATTTGGAGTTGAATTGCAACAATCCAGGTGTCTTATTTGGAGTTGAATTGCAACAATCCAGGTGTCTTATTTGGAGTTGAATTGCAACAATCCAGGTGTCTTAATTGGAGTTGAATTGCAACAATCCACGTGTCTTAATTGGAGTTGAAATTGTGATAAATAGGCAATTAGATAATAGCATGCACGGTAAGCAATTATTTAGGCCCTAGACAAATCTACTTGGAGCGTTTGGAGATTTTAAAGCTATTAATCCTAATCGCCTATCGCCGGTCGGCGAGTCCTACCAGTCTTTCTCCAATAGCCGCAGGTACAGTACAAGAAAATAAAGAACACGAGGGAACACAAACCGAAAGATTTAGAGAGTGATAATCCTATTTCAAGAATAACTAACTTGATTGACGGTTTAATTTGATTAGCTGAGTTACAAGATTTAGAGCAAATTCGCGGCGCAGATAATTAGACTGATAATAACGAATAATAACGATTAATAATAATGATTATATTACGCACTGACAAGCGGATCTCAGCTGAAGAAGAAGAAGGAGAAGGAGAACCGAACACGACCACGGAGAAGACTCCTAACCCTGGCCTAAGCCAGAACCTACTCTCAAACGAGAGCCCTGCCGAACCGACCGTTCAACGGAGTACCGACTAAATTCTATCGGCACTGCCCTTCAGTGTAACACTGAGGCCCTCGGGGTCGAGGCCGCGTACTTGATCAGATCCGACAGTCTCTATCTAACCGCGCTTGATAGCGACGACTTCAGACAGAAATTTGCCGTAGACGTTACGCCACAAGACTACTGCGGTTGGGCGGAACAAAAAAATGGACCGGGGGTGATGAATTCAGGCGCCTCAAAGCGCGAACCAACAAGAGGAGAAAAATCGGGCCACCGGCCGGGAACTGGACAAGACAAAACCGGGGAAAGGGAGCAAGTGAGATCCGATTGCCAAAACACACTTTCATATATAGTCAGAGTCACAACCCCTCAAAACTCCCCTCAAGCCGGGTGGTGGTCGTCTGGCCGGCCGCTCGCTTAAGCCGAATTGCACTGTGCCCGCGGCGCCGGGTAGAATTGAAACTTGCCGCGTGCCAGGGTCCAGGCCGGTTCTGATTGGCTGACCGCGCAAAGCTGGGGTTCGCAGACAAACTCAACCCTCCGCTGAGTCACAAAATTGGCGTCTAACTCTAACCTGTTTACAATTTTAGATTTCAACCAACTAGAAAAAGTACACAAAAAAACGCATGACTAAACTAAAGCAAAATAACAATTCAATAACAATATAGAAACTAATGCAGTCAATTTACAACAAAATACACGCAAAGATGCTCACACTACAAAATGCAACAATCCAGGTGTCTTAATTGGAGTTGAATTGCAACAATCCACGTGTCTTATTTGGAGTTGAAATGCAACAATCCAGGTGTCTTAATTGGAGTTGAAATGCAACAATCCACGTGTCTTAATTGGAGTTGAATTGCAACAATCCAGGTGTCTTAATTGGAGTTGAAATGCAACAATCCAGGTGTCTTATTTGGAGTTGAATTGCAACAATCCACGTGTCTTAATTGGAGTTGAATTGCAACAATCCACGTGTCTTATTGGAGTTGAATTGCAACAATCCACGTGTCTTATTTGGAGTTGAATTGCAACAATCCACGTGTCTTAATTGGAGTTGAATTGCAACAATCCACGTGTCTTAATTGAAGTTGAAATGCAACAATCCACGTGTCTTAATTGGAGTTGAATGCAACAATCCAGGTGTCTTAATTGGAGTTGAATTGCAACAATCCACGTGTCTTAATTGGAGTTGAATTGCAACAATCCAGGTGTCTTAATTGGAGTTGAATTGCAACAATCCAGGTGTCTTAATTGGAGTTGAATTGCAACAATCCAGGTGTCTTAATTGGAAGTTGAAATGCAACAATCCAGGTGTCTTAATTGGAGTTGAATTGCAACAATCCAGGTGTCTTAATTGGAGTTGAAATGCAACAATCCAGGTGTCTTAATTGGAGTTGAATTGCAACAATCCAGGTGTCTTAATTGGAGTTGAATGCAACAATCCACGTGTCTTAATTGGAGTTGAATTGCAACAATCCACGTGTCTTAATTGGAGTTGAATTGCAACAATCCAGGTGTCTTAATTGGAGTTGAATTGCAACAATCCAGGTGTCTTAATTAGAGTTGAATTGCAACAATCCACGTGTCTTAATTGGAGTTGAATTGCAACAATCCAGGTGTCTTATTGGAGTTGAAATGCAACAATCCAGGTGTCTTATTTGGAGTTGAATTGCAACAATCCAGGTGTCTTAATTGGAGTTGAATTGCAACAATCCAGGTGTCTTATTGGAGTTGAATTGCAACAATCCAGGTGTCTTAATTGGAGTTGAATTGCAACAATCCACGTGTCTTAATTGGAGTTGAATTGCAACAATCCACGTGTCTTAATTGGAGTTGAATTGCAACAATCCAGGTGTCTTAATTGGAGTTGAATTGCAACAATCCACGTGTCTTAATTGGAGTTGAATTGCAACAATCCACGTGTCTTAATTGGAGTTGAATTGCAACAATCCACGTGTCTTAATTGGAGTTGAATTGCAACAATCCACGTGTCTTAATTGAAGTTGAAATGCAACAATCCACGTGTCTTAATTGAGTTGAAATGCAACAATCCACGTGTCTTAATTGGAGTTGAATTGCAACAATCCACGTGTCTTAATTGGAGTTGAATTGCAACAATCCACGTGTCTTAATTGGAGTTGAATTGCAACAATCCACGTGTCTTAATTGGAGTTGAATTGCAACAATCCAGGTGTCTTATTTGGAGTTGAATTGCAACAATCCAGGTGTCTTATTTGGAGTTGAATTGCAACAATCCAGGTGTCTTATTTGGAGTTGAATTGCAACAATCCAGGTGTCTTAATTGGAGTTGAATTGCAACAATCCAGGTGTCTTATTTGGAGTTGAATTGCAACAATCCAGGTGTCTTATTTGGAGTTGAATTGCAACAATCCAGGTGTCTTAATTGGAGTTGAATTGCAACAATCCAGGTGTCTTAATTGGAGTTGAATTGCAACAATCCACGTGTCTTAATTGGAGTTGAATTGCAACAATCCAGGTGTCTTAATTGGAGTTGAATTGCAACAATCCACGTGTCTTAATTGGAGTTGAATTGCAACAATCCAGGTGTCTTAATTGGAGTTGAATTGCAACAATCCAGGTGTCTTATTTGGAGTTGAATTGCAACAATCCAGGTGTCTTAATTGGAGTTGAATTGCAACAATCCAGGTGTCTTTTTGGAGTTGAATTGCAACAATCCAGGTGTCTTTTTGGAGTTGAATTGCAACAATCCAGGTGTCTTATTTGGAGTTGAATTGCAACAATCCAGGTGTCTTAATTGGAGTTGAATTGCAACAATCCAGGTGTCTTAATTGGAGTTGAATTGCAACAATCCAGGTGTCTTAATTGGAGTTGAATTGCAACAATCCAGGTGTCTTAATTGGAGTTGAATTGCAACAATCCAGGTGTCTTATTTGGAGTTGAATTGCAACAATCCAGGTGTCTTATTTGGAGTTGAATTGCAACAATCCACGTGTCTTAATTGGAGTTGAATTGCAACAATCCACGTGTCTTAATTGAAGTTGAAATGCAACAATCCACGTGTCTTAATTGAAGTTAAAATGCAACAATCCACGAGTCTTAATTGGAGTTGAATTGCAACAATCCACGTGTCTTAATTGGAGTTGAATTGCAACAATCCAGGTGTCTTATTTGGAGTTGAATTGCAACAATCCAGGTGTCTTAATTGGAGTTGAAATGCAACAATCCACGTGTCTTAATTGGAGTTGAATTGCAACAATCCAGGTGTCTTAATTGAAGTTGAATTGCAACAATCCAGGTGTCTTATTTGGAGTTGAATTGCAACAATCCACGTGTCTTAATTGGAGTTGAAATGCAACAATCTACGTGTCTTAATTGGAGTTGAATTGCAACAATCCAGGTGTCTTAATTGGAGTTGAATTGCAACAATCCAGGTGTCTTAATTCGAGTTGAATTGCAACAATCCACGTGTCTTAATTGGAGTTGAATTGCAACAATCCACGTGTCTTAATTGGAGTTGAATTGCAACAATCCAGGTGTCTTATTTGGAGTTGAATTGCAACAATCCACGTGTCTTAATTGGAGTTGAAATGCAACAATCCACGTGTCTTAATTGGAGTTGAATTGCAACAATCCAGGTGTCTTAATTCGAGTTGAATTGCAACAATCCAGGTGTCTTAATTGGAGTTGAATTGCAACAATCCACGTGTCTTAATTGGAGTTGAATTGCAACAATCCAGGTGTCTTAATTGGAGTTGAATTGCAACAATCCACGTGTCTTAATTGAAGTTGAAATGCAACAATCCACGTGTCTTAATTGAAGTTGAAATGCAACAATCCACGTGTCTTAATTGGAGTTGAATTGCAATAATCCACGTGTTTTAATTGGAGTTGAATTGCAACAATCTACGTGTCTTAATTGGAGTTGAAATGCAACAATCCACGTGTCTTAATTGAAGTTGAAATGCAACAATCCACGTGTCTTAATTGGAGTTGAATTGCAATAATCCACGTGTTTTAATTGGAGTTGAATTGCAACAATCCACGTGTCTTAATTGAAGTTGAAATGCAACAATCCACGTGTCTTAATTGGAGTTGAATTGCAACAATCCACGTGTCTTAATTGGAGTTGAATTGCAACAATCCAGGTGTCTTATTTGGAGTTGAATTGCAACAATCCAGGTGTCTTATTTGGAGTTGAATTGCAACAATCCAGGTGTCTTAATTGGAGTTGAATTGCAACAATCCAGGTGTCTTAATTGGAGTTGAATTGCAACAATCCACGAGTCTTAATTGGAGTTTAATTGCAACAATCCAGGTGTCTTATTTGGAGTTGAATTGCAACAATCCACGTGTCTTAATTGGAGTTGAATTGCAACAATCCAGGTGTCTTAATTGGAGTTGAATTGCAACAATCCAGGTGTCTTATTTGGAGTTGAATTGCAACAATCCAGGTGTCTTAATTGGAGTTGAAATGCAACAATCCAGGTGTCCTTTTTGGAGTTGAATTGCAACAATCCACGTGTCTTTTTTGGAGTTGAATTGCAACAATCCAGGTGTCTTATTTGAAGTTGAATTGCACCAATCCAGGTGTCTTAATTGGAGTTGAATTGCAACAATCCAGGTGTCTTAATTGGAGTTGAATTGCAACAATCCAGGTGTCTTAATTGGAGTTGAATTGCAACAATCCAGGTGTCTTAATTGGAGTTGAATTGCAACAATCCAGGTGTCTTATTTGGAGTTGAATTGCAACAATCCACGTGTCTTATTTGGAGTTGAAATGCAACAATCCAGGTGTCTTATTTGGAGTTGAATTGCAACAATCCACGTGTCTTAATTGGAGTTGAATTGCAACAATCCAGGTGTCCCAATGGGGGTTGAATTGCAACAATCCAGGTGTCCTAGTTGGAGTTGAATTGCAACAATCCAGGTGTCCCAATGGGGGTTGAATTGCAACAATCCAGGTGTCCTAGTTGGAGTTGAATTGCAACAATCCAGGTGTCCCAATTGGGGTCTAATTGCAACAATCCAGGTGTCCCAATTGGGGTCTAATTGCAACAATCCAGATGTCCCAATTGGAGTTGAATTGCAACAATCCAGGTGTCCCAATTGGGGTCTAATTGCAACAATCCAGGTGTCCCAATTGGGGTCTAATTGCAACAATCCAGGTGTCCTAGTTGGAGTTGAATTGCAACAATCCAGGTGTCCCAATTGGGGTCTAATTGCAACAATCCAGGTGTCCCAATTGGGGTCTAATTGCAACAATCCAGATGTCCCAATTGGAGTTGAATTGCAACAATTCAGGTGTCCCAATTGGGGTCTAATTGCAACAATCCAGGTGTCCCAATTGGGGTCTAATTGCAACAATCCAGGTGTCCTAGTTGGAGTTGAATTGCTCGTGCAGCCCTCCACAAATCCGCTACATGTGCCGGCTTTCCAACCTTCTTCATTTATTTCGACTTCCTATCTTCGCCCCCGTCTCTACGTGTATAAATAGTTTCCATAAGGCTGCCAACCCGCCAGCGAACATGGGACTAATCTGATTTACCTCAACTGGGCCGGGCCAGACTCGAAAGGGATCCGTAATTATTCATGCGCATCCAGCTGCACCGCCGCCCAGCCTCCTTCCTCCACCAGGGCCAGCAAGTGAATCCGAGCTCTTCCCGCTGGGGACTGCCTGTCATTTTTTTGTGCGTAGCTGGCTAAACTGAAAAAATGCGGTAATTGCTACTGGTAGTATAAAGAAAGTCAAAGCTATCTTCTAGTACATGTAGCTCCGTATTGATGCGGAAAAAACTGCCGTATAACTGGAGGGCTGAGCAGGCGGCTGGCTAGGGTGAGCCGCAGATAGGGACATGGGATGTGTGGCGCTGCAGAAAGGATAAAGGGATGAGGAATTGCAGGAAGACGAGCTCCAGACACACCTAGCTTGCGTTCAGCACTTCCGCAGCCTCCCATCCCCAGATTCCCATCCGTTCCAAGTCTTTTACCCACTCTTCCTAGAGCTCTTCTCTTCCTAGCCGGCAGTTCCCCTCCTCTACGTTCCCGTGCGCGATGTTTTGTGGCACATCCACGGCCGCGGCAGACCGGCCATTGATCCCAACGGCGTGTTCTCCCCTCCCTGTGCGTCTCCCAGCTTCAGCCCGCAGATGGCGAGCCCAGCTGCCAGGCCGATCCGGGGGGGGGGGGGGGAGCATCGGACCCAGGGCTCTGGAGGCTCAGGGGAGAAGGATGCGGAGAGAAGTGGGAGAGAAAAGCCGCCTGAAATATTTATGCCGGACTCAGCGTAGAGAGGCGCGGCCGCATCCCTAATATCCTCCCAAATAACCTTTCCGCTACTACCAGGACGGCTCATGTATCCGTCTTTACTATCTCGCTTGCAAAAATGATAGTCTAATCATTTTAGTACTCTCGAATATGTCTTTTAGAGTTTTTTCCAGAACTTTGTGGTCGGAATTTGTATTGTCGGGGTTGTAGCCTAGTGGTTAGAGCGACTCAGGACTAAAAGGTCGGGGGTTCGATTCTCGACCTACTCGGAACAATTTGTGTCCTTGAGCAAGACAACTCTGCATTGCTTCAGTTCACCCAGCTGTAAAATGGGTGCCAGCATTAGCTGGGGTAATTGAGGCTGTGTGTGGCGACCCCCCAGTCCTTGGACTGAACAGCCGTACGCAGCCTTCAGATGCGCCGCGCAATAGCTGCGGCTGAGCTGTCGGTTGCACATCTGCACATTGGGGCCGGTGTAATAAAACTTCAACGCACAGTCAGGTTGTTTCGTTAATTCAAATTCGAATCTGCGCCAAAAGCCGGAAATTAATTTTGTTTCCAAAAGTAATCACTCCTAACGAAATTCTTAAGCTTTAAAGAAGCATTAAGTACTTAACTGTGCATTTTGCTTCAATTTAGATTTTGTCATATCCAACTGCCCAGATCCTAGTCATGCCTGCTTCCAGAATTAACTTCTGCACGCCAAGCCGAGCGTTTTCATTGTTTAATCCCCACATTTCTAGAAGCTCTATTTTTGTTATTGTTTTAATCAGATGTACAGCACCGCATGCAAACAGCATGTAGGCTGGAGCTTTAAAACAGACAGTTCCTTTGGTTAAACAGTGCAGATCAGCGACTGGGACCACAGGGATGGATGGATTGATGAGCGAGGGGAGCGTGAAGGGCGGGATGGGTGGATTAGGAAAGCGGAGCACTGATCCAGCGCTGCACTGCCCCTTTATTTTGCCATTCGCTTTCTCCCTCTCCTCTCCCCCTCCCCCCAGCCCCCGATTTTCATTCCCCATGGGATGGCCTCAGAGTGAGTTAGAGTGGTTGCGATTCTTCAGAGATTCTCTGGCTGCCGTCCAGGTTTTCTTTTCAGAGAACTCGTTCGGCCGGGGCCCCCTGAAACAGAACTGGCTACTCATTAGCCCCGTGTCTCGAATGGGAATTAGATTGTCCAATTCAATTATGACTCTTGCGAGGCCCTGGCCTTCCTTTTGCTCTCCTCCCTACCCCCCTCTTGCTGTTTCTATAGAAGAGACTATGGTACTACGGAGGTGAGAGGGCTCCCCGAGGGTGGCTGATCGGCGCTTGAGTTCAGCCGGGGCCAATTATGAAGCAAGCGGCGGGCTGCCCGAGACTCAACAGTTCCTACTTTCGAAGGAAGAACTCTTAATAAAATGAAAGATCTAAATATAGTAAGCAGCGCGTCGGGAATTTGAGCAGTAAGAAAAAACACGCGCGAAAATCGCCACTAGAACCCGTTTTTACGCGGCTGTGTCTCTTGCCTTTGCTGCCGCTGTAGGCTGTCTCTGTCTTATATGCATTTTTCCTTCTATTTATATCGAATATCGCCCCTCAACCCAGCTCCGAGTCCGTGGAGAGAGAGAGAGCTAGAGACAGAGGGAGAGATAATATCTCGTATTTTCGCTAAGCCAGGATCCCACGCACAAAACAGAGAATGACTCGAGTAGAGACGACAGACAGGCGAGGCAAATGAGAAGACGAGAACCTGAATACAAGGAGATGAGAGTTTTTAGCTTGCTGGGCCAGCGCCCAGCGGCCTGAGTATGCGTATCAATAATTAATGAGCCCCATCACTGAGCTGGCTGAGCAGCCGCCCTTGTCCCAGTTCTCAGAGGCCCAAGAGCGGATAGCTACATTAATTGTCGCTCTTCTTCGACTGCTCGCCAATTGGTGCGAAATATACATGTATTGCGCCTTCGTATGCTGCAGTTGCTCAGCTCGATCTGGGGTGATCAGGGCGAGGGTTGCAATTCCATTCATTCTGCGCTTTCTCTTCTGACTTTAATGCACTCATACTGGCCCCCACCTTGTATCCTTCTTACTTGCCTAATCTCACCTGTTTCTGCTCCCGGCTCTTCTCGCGTGTCTCTTTCACCTGTCTCTTCTCACCTGTCTCTTCTCACTTGTCTCTTCTCACCTGTCTCTTCTCACCTGTCTCTTCTCACCTGTCTCTTCTCACCTGTCTCTTCTCACCTGTCTCTTCTCACCTGTCTCTTCTCACCTGTCTCTTCTCACTGTCTCTTCTCACCTGTCTCTTCTCACCTGTCTCTTCTCATCTCTCTTTTCTCACCTGTCTCTTCTCACCTGTCTCTTCTCACCTGTCTCTTCTCACCTGTCTCTTCTCACCTGTCTCTTCTCATCTCTCTTTTCTCACCTGTCTCTTCTCATCTCTTTTCTCACCTGTCTCTTCTCATCTCTCTTTTCAAACCTGTCTCTTCTCTCCTCTCTCTTCTCACATGTCTCTTCTCACCTGTCTCTTCTCACCTGTCTCTTCTCACTTGTCACTTGTCACTTGTTTCTTCTCACCTGTCTCTTCTCACTTGTCTCTTCTCAACTGTCTCTTCTCAAACGGTCTCTTCTCACCTGTTTCTTCTTACCTGTCTCTTCTCACCTGTCTCTTCTCACTTGTCACTTGTCACTTGTCACTTGTTTTTTCTCACTTGTCTCTTCTCAACTGTCTCTTCTCACTTGTCACTTGTCACCTGTCTCTTCTCACCTGTCTCTTCTCACCTGTCTCTTCTCACTTGTCACTTGTCACTTGTCACTTGTTTTTTCTCACTTGTCTCTTCTCAACTGTCTCTTCTCACTTGTCACTTGTCACCTGTATCTTCTCACCTGTCTCTTCTCACCTGTCTCTTCTCAACTGTCTCTTCTCACCTGTCTCTTCTCACCTGTCTCTTCTCACCTGTCTCTTCTCAACTGTCTCTTCTCACCTGTCTCTTCCCAATCTCTCTTCTCAACTGTCTCTTCTCACCTGTCTCTTCTCAACTGTCTCTTCTCACCTGTCTCTTCCAATCTCTCTTCTCAACTGTCTCTTCTCACCTGTCTCTTCTCACCTGTCTCTTCTCAACTGTCTCTTCTCACATGTCTCTTCCCTACTGTCTCTACCTCTGCCTCTACCTGGCTACTATAATCTTCCCATCCCGTCTCTCCCATCTCTCCTCAGAGCACGCATCTGAATCGCAGACCTAAGCTTCAATTGTTTATACTTCAATCCCACAAGCTATTCAAGTGACAGAATTAGCCCGGGCCCAGCCAGTCTATTTCAGCTTTTTTAACTTCCTCTCCGGACTGAAAAGCCTCAGGAAGCAGCCCCTCCCCCCCCCCCGATCCCTGTCGGGGTCTGAGTAGTTCTCAAGGATTGGGAAGAAACACAGGAAATCCCCACCCTTTAGGCACACGAGGAAGAGGCACTGCTGCTGCTGCTGCTGCTGGTGGACTAAAGTCTCCCCGTCCGCGCTCGCTCTTCGGTTTCCCGTTGGGAAATTCTCGGGCCAAAGAGTCGCAATATGAGGAAAATTTTAGAAACGGGGTGGACTCGCGCCTATTTAAAGACTGCACACCTCCTGTCATTCGTGTTCTTCTCTTTTTTGTCGCCGAATTTGTCGTTCCCGCCGTTGCTACCCCGAGCCGGGCTGCTTCTCCCCTCAATCAAGCGTGTCTGTCGTCGGCCCAAAATCAATGCCCTACAGCCCGGTAGTGTCTGCCTGGGGGGGGGGTAGCGAAGCATCGATTTTGAAGGATTAAGCGTAGGGGGGGGGCTCATAGTGGGTAGGTGTCAAAGAAGAATTTTCACCCAGGGGCTCGCTCTTGCTACAGTGTTAAATATGGCCGCTAAGCCGCTACGAGACGATGTTTTGCTTAGTTCGATGATGAGCCGATTTTTCTACATCGATTCTCGAGTAGTTCGCCTGTTGTGTTTCCCGAAGACCCACCCGACTGAGAGGCAGACAGAGACAGGCAAAGACTGAGGCAGAGAGTGGGGGCTTCCCTCTGGTAGCCGGGAGCAACAGGCCGGTTCCTTGCCTCCTAATTAACAAATTGCTGTTTTTTCTACATCATCTTTTACGTTACCTTAAAGAGGAGCTGCTTTCGAAACGGGAGACCCAGCCTATTGGGATTAATCAACTTGCAACAGGGGGGCGGAGGAGGAGGAAGAAGGGGAGATTTGTGGCGCATGGGATGCGGCCTGAGAGAATGGGAGTGGGCGAGACTGAAGTGGAAGCGAGTGAGTCAGCGACGGATAACGGCTGAAGAGGCGCGCCGGGGATAAGTATGCTAATGCATCTGAGAGCGACTTTGCTGTGAATTGCTGAGTCGGTGAGGGAGAGGGAAGGAAGGAAGAAGCAGAAAGGAATGAATGCGGAACCTCATTTGTGCCCTGAGCCCGTTCCTTAAAATCCACATTTTGCCCCGCGTTAGAAAGGTCGGATCACACACTCACTCACTCGCTCTCTCTCTCTCTCTCTCTCTCTCTCTCTCTCTCTCTCTCTCTCTTCTCTCTCTCTCTCTCTCTCTCTCTCTCTCTCTCTCTCTCTCTCTCTCTCTCTCTCTCTCTCTCTCTCTCTATCCTTCGCGTGGTCGTTCACAAAGCAGAAGCCCTTGGTCGCTGTGGGGAAGTTAAGAGAGAGAGGCGCCGTGCTGGGAGAGCTGCGCTGGTCGGTCGCAGCTTCATGTGCGGGCTGGCGGAATGAGGATGAGAACTCTCGTCCCCTCATCCCCGTACCCGTCTTGCGCACTCCCACTGGCCGGATTGGGATGCGGAAGAGGCTGGGAAATCGGGCGCCAGGGTGAGACAGAGGCTGAAGGTTGCTGCTGAAAGCCTCAAGCTCTCACTGGCCTGACTCTCTGAGCCTGAGCTTCTTCTCCCTTTGCTCTCTCCATCTCCATGCCTCTCCTTCCCGTCTCAGCCACTGCTTCGGCCTGCACCTCTCACCCCCATCTCCTCCTCCCGGCCAAGCCTCCATAAACGGGAGGTATCGGCCTCCCTTCCCCACTCTTCATCATTCCCACGCATCCAGCCTCTTTGCTCACCGCATCCGTCTCTCCGTCTCGCTCCGTCCTGCGACCTCCCCTCCGGCCTGCTCTCTATCCTCTCGTCTCCGCTCGGTGCAGCCTTAGCAGTGCCTGCCCAGTTCTCTGCATCCCAAGTTAGCGAGCGGCTCCCCCAGCGCCTAGCATTAAGTTCGCCAGTGCACTAGCGGTGAAAGCGAGCACTGCGCTAGCAGGTAAATCAGACAGCGCCAACTACTCAGCTCTCAAAAGCCTTTTTCCATAGTTAAGCCAAGAAGACATGGCAACTCGATTGGACCCCGGAAGAAGTTGCCGAAGGAGGATATGCAGTTTCTGATGTCAAACACCAACTTTACTAAGAAGCAGATTAAGCAGTGGTATCGTGGTTTTATTGTGAGTGGAATTTTTCTGCCTTTTTTCCGTAATTGTCAGCTGCATGATCGTTGTAGCATAAATCCATTGAGGGGTACCTTGCACAAGTTATGCAGCACTCATTATCGAATACATGCTCTGACTTACAGAGGCCAGCTCCCTCAGAGTGAGCTCTGATGCACCCAAATTCTGCAGCTGGCACCCCACCGTACTCTCAGAATCCTTCAGCTGGCGCCCCATCCCACCGCAGATCCCAGATCCCTTCAGCTGGTGTCTCCGCCCACAACATCCCAGATCCCTTCACCCCATCACACTCCAATATCCCTTCAGCTGGCTCCCTCCACCACACTCCAGATCCCTTCACCCCATCACACTCCCAGATCCCTTCAGCTGGTGCCCACCACACTCCAGATCCTTCAGCTGGCGCCTCGCCCCAAAACACTCCCAGATTCTTCAGCTGGCGCTCCGCGCTCCACCACACTCCCAGATCCCTTCAGCTGGCGTTCCGCGCCCCACCACACTCCCAGATCCCTTCAGCTGGCGCTCCGCGCCCACCACACTCCCAGATCCTTCAGCTGGCGCTCCGCGCGCCCACCACACTCCCAGATTCCTTCAGCTGGGCGCCGCGCCCCACCACACTCCCAGATTCCTTCAGCTGGCGCTCCGCGCCCCACCACACTCCCAGATCCCTTCAGCTGGCGCTCGCGCCCCACCACACTCCCAGATCCCTTCAGCTGGCGCTCCGCGCCCACCACACTCCCAGATCCCTTCAGCTGGCGCTCCGCGCCCCACCACACTCCCAGATCCCTTCAGCTGGCGCTCCACGCCACCACACTCCCAGATCCCTTCAGCTGGCGCTCCACGCCCACCACACTCCCAGATCCCTTCAGCTGGCGCTCCACGCCCACCACACTCCCAGATCCCTTCAGCTGGCGCTCCACGCCCACCACACTCCAGATCCCTTCAGCTGGCGCCCTAACACACTCCCAGATACTTTCAAGCTTGGCGCCCGCGCCCCCACTTCCTGATCCTTCAGCGCGCGCCCGCCCCCACCAATTCCCAGATTCTTCATCAGGCGCCC